>CM057241.1:3515260-3550260 GCA_029931835.1 Etheostoma nigrum | reverse complement strand
AGCACTCAATAGCCTACAAGGACAAGTACTGCAGGACAGGACAGTTAATTAATCTAGCATTTTTTTCCGCCCCCCCCCCAGTCGATTTTTAGTCGAAATTTTCATGACTTTAGTCGACCAAGATTTTCTTTGGTTGATTACAGCTCTAGTAAACAGTAAGTAACCCACACCACCATCGAACAATCAGCTGTACAACTAGAAATACTGTCGGCGCTACCTTTATAAACAGAAATATTTAGTTTCATCACTGGTCAAAATGACTTAAAAATATTGATTGTAGGGGAACAACTGATGAAGATGCAACCCATTCTTGATTGTCTCTGTGTGTGTGTGTGTGCACAGTGTTTTGAGGATGAACCACTTATCCCTCAGCGAGCTATGTTGCCTGTTCTGCTGCCCGCCGTGCCCGAGCAAGATCGCCTCTAAGCTGGCCTTCCTCCCGCCCGAGCCCACCTACAGCCTCATCTCAGACGACAGCGGCAGCCGCTGGACGCTGCACCTCTCCGAGCGCGCCGACTGGCAGTACTCATCCCGCGAGAAGGACGCCATCGAGTGCTTCATGACCCGCACCACGAGAGGGAACCGCATCGCCTGCATGTTCGTCCGCTGCTCGCCCAGCGCCCGCTACACGCTGCTGTTCTCCCACGGCAACGCGGTGGACCTGGGCCAGATGAGCAGCTTCTACATCGGCCTGGGCTCACGCATCAACTGCAACGTCTTCTCCTACGACTACTCGGGCTACGGCGCAAGTTCTGGGAAACCCTCGGAGAAGAACATGTACGCGGACGTAGACGCCGCCTGGCAGGCGCTCCGGTCACGGTAAGAGCCACGGTGACGGGTGGAGGAAACGCTGCAACTAGCGGCCATTTTCACCGTCGATTTTAATCTGTTCATTTTCTTGTAGGGTTGGGTACTGAACCCTGTACTTTGACCGTTACTGACCGAATCGTGTCTGTATTTTCGTGAAAATTTCTCGAGAAGCTTGCGCTCTCAGGCACCAAATTTTCACGAAAATAGTTGTGAAAATCGTTCTTTTGATAGATTCTTGTTTTAAGTATTTTCACTAATACAGTTAAAAAAACCAAAGTCAAGCATAGAAGTAGCCTACTGTTTTAAGCTAAATTGATATCAGCCTTAAAATAAATGCTATGCTGTTTATCTTACTTACATTTTCTAAGTCAAATCATTTTTGAGTGAATTTAAATCAAGTGACAGCAAAACCATGCTACTTCTAACTCAGAACAACCAAACGGGAACGTTGTGTGAAGGTACGGCCAACCGCAGGAGAACGGGACAGTTGGTTGGTTCTCTTAATGTTTAGGGAACGTTATAACCAGGAGGGAACGTTCCCTAACGTTCTGTGTTAGTGGGGTCTGTCCTCTCTGCATGTTGCAAGCGCAGAGGTGCGGACGGAGCAATCTACGTCGGCTCTGCAGTTCTGTTGACGTCACGGTGAGACATGGCGATGAAGTAGTTATGGTAGTGGGGTTGCGTAAGTAGTTATGGTAGCGGGGTTGCATAAGTAGTTATGGTAGCGGGGTTGCATAAGTAGTTATGGTAGCGGGGTTGCATAAGTAGTTATGGTAGCGGGGTTGCATAAGTAGATATGGTAGTGGGGTTGCGTAAGTAGTTATGGTAGCGGGGTTGCGTAAGTAGTTATGGTAGATGGGTTGCATAAGTAGTTATGGTAGCGGGGTTGCATAAGTAGTTATGGTAGCGGGGTTGCATAAGTAGTTATGGTAGCGGGGTTGCATAAGTAGTTATGGTAGCGGGGTTGCGTAAGTAGTTATGGTAGCGGGGTTGCATAAGTAGTTATGGTAGCGGGGTTGCGTAAGTAGTTATGGTAGCGGGGTTGCATAAGTAGATATGGTAGTGGGGTTGCGTAAGTAGTTATGGTAGATGGGTTGCGTAAGTAGTTATGGTAGATGGGTTGCGTAAGTAGTTATGGTAGCGGGGTTGCATAAGTAGTTATGGTAGCGGGGTTGCGTAAGTAGTTATGGTAGCGGGGTTGCGTAAGTAGTTATGGTAGTGGGGTTGCATAAGTAGTTATGGTAGCGGGGTTGCATAAGTAGATATGGTAGATGGGTTGCGTAAGTAGTTATGGTAGATGGGTTGCGTAAGTAGTTATGGTAGCGGGGTTGCATAAGTAGTTATGGTAGCGGGGTTGCATAAGTAGTTATGGTAAGTAGTTATGGTAGCGGGGTTGCATAAGTAGTTATGGTAGCGGGGTTGCATAAGTAGTTATGGTAGCGGGGTTGCATAAGTAGATATGGTAGCGGGGTTGCATAAGTAGTTATGGTAAGTAGTTATGGTAGCGGGGTTGCGTAAGTAGTTATGGTAGCGGGGTTGCGTAAGTAGTTATGGTAGATGGGTTGCATAAGTAGTTATGGTAGCGGGGTTGCGTAAGTAGTTATGGTAGCGGGGTTGCGTAAGTAGTTATGGTAGCGGGGTTGCGTAAGTAGTTATGGTAGCGGGGTTGCGTAAGTAGTTATGGTAGCGGGGTTGCGTAAGTAGTTATGGTAGCGGGGTTGCGTAAGTAGTTATGGTAGATGGGTTGCATAAGTAGTTATGGTAGCGGGGTTGCGTAAGTAGTTATGGTAGATGGGTTGCATAAGTAGTTATGGTAGCGGGGTTGCGTAAGTAGTTATGGTAGCGGGGTTGCGTAAGTAGTTATGGTAGATGGGTTGCGTAAGTAGTTATGGTAGCGGGGTTGCGTAAGTAGTTATGGTAGCGGGGTTGCGTAAGTAGTTATGGTAGCGGGGTTGCGTAAGTAGTTATGGTAGCGGGGTTGCGTAAGTAGTTATGGTAGCGGGGTTGCGTAAGTAGTTATGGTAGCGGGGTTGCGTAAGTAGTTATGGTAGCGGGGTTGCAGTTTTTCAAAACTTCACGCAGACACCATTCTCTGTGATATATTAACGGCGAGCCGAATAGGTGTGGGGAGAAAACATCGATACAGCATCGTATGGCGATATTTTTCAGTGGCGATACTTTATTGATACACAGGCGCCAAGTATGGATCTATTATTATATTATTTATATATATATATATATATACAGTGGGTACGGAAAGTATTCAGACCCCTTTAAATTTTTCACTCTTTGTTTCATTGCAGCCATTTTCCAAAAATCAAAAAAGTTCATTTTATTTCTCAGTAATGTACACTCAGCACCCCATCTTGGACAGAAAAAAACAGAAATGTAGAAATTTTTGCAAATTTATTAAAAAACAAAAACTGAAATATCACATGGTCATAAGTATTCAGACCCTTTGCCGTGACCCTCATATGTAACTCAGGTGCTGTCTATTTCTTCTGATCATCCTTGAGATGGTTCTACACCTTCATTGGAGTCCAGCTGTGTTTGATTATACTGATTGGACTTGATTAGGAAAGCCACACACCTGTCTATATAAGACCTTACAGCTCACAGTGCATGTCAGAGCAAATGACAATCATGAGGTCAAAGGAACTGCCTGAGGAGCTCAGAGACAGAATTGTGGCAAGGCACAGATCTGGTCAAGGTTACAAAAAAATTTCTGCTGCACTTAAGGTTCCTAAGAGCACAGTGGCCTCCATAATCCTCAAATGGAAGACGTTTGGGACGACCAGAACCCTTCCTAGAGCTGGCCGTCCGGCCAAACTGAGCTATCGGGGGAGAAGAGCCTTGGTGAGAGAGGCAAAGAAGAACCCAATGGTCACTGTGGCTAAGCTCCAGAGATGCAGTCGGGAGATGGGAGAAAGTTGTAGTAAGTCAACCATCACTGCAGCAATCCACCAGTCGGGGCTTTATGGCAGAGTGGCCCGAAGGAAGCCTCTCCTCAGTGCAAGACACATGAAAGCCCGCATGGAGTTTGCTAAAAAACACCTGAAGGACTCCAAGATGGTGATAAATAAAATCCTCTGGTCTGATGAGACCAAGATAGAACTTTTTGGCCTTAATTCTAAGCGGTATGTGTGGAGAAAACCAGGCACTGCTCATCACCTGTCCAATACAGTCCCAACAGTGAAGCATGGTGGTGGCAGCATCATGCTGTGGGGGTGTTTTTCAGCTGCAGGGACAGGACGACTGGTTGCAATCGAGGGAAAGATGAATGCGGCCAAGTACAGGGATATCCTGGACGAAAACCTTTTCCAGAGTGCTCTGGACCTCAGACTGGGCCGAAGGTTTACCTTCCAACAAGACAATGACCCTAAGCACACCGCTAAAATAACGAAGGAGTGGCTTCACAACAACTCCGTGGCTGTTCTTGAATGGCCCAGCCAGAGCCCTGACTTAAACCCAATTGAGCATCTCTGGAGAGACCTGAAAATGACTGTCCACCAACGTTTACCATCCAACCTGACAGAACTGGAGAGGATCTGCAAGGAGGAATGGCAGAGGATACCCAAATCCAGATGTGAAAAACTTGTTGCATCTTTCCCAAAACGACTCATGGCTGTATTAGATCAAAAGGGTGCTTCTACTAAATACTGAACAAAGGGTCTGAATACTTATGACCATGTGATATTTCAGTTTTTGTTTTTTAATAAATTTGCAAAAATTTCTACATTTCTGTTTTTTTCTGTCCAAGATGGGGTGCTGAGTGTACATTACTGAGAAATAAAATGAACTTTTTTGATTTTTGGAAAATGCCTGCAATGAAACAAAGAGTGAAAAATTTAAAGGGGTCTGAATACTTTCCGTACCCACTGTATATATATATATATATATATATATATATATATATATATATATATATATATATATATATATATATATATATATATATATATATATATATATATATATATATATATATGTTGGTTAGTTTGTCCCTTTTTTGCAGCAATAACATTGAAGTGAGATGAACAAACAAATGTTTCTTTTTAAATGAAACAGATGTTGACAAAGTTTCTTTTTGAGGACGTCATTTGAAATTAGGAAAAATTTAGAATTTGGAAAAAATGTTATGTTTAAAATCGCAATAATATCGTATCGTGGCATAAGTATTGTGGTGATATCGTATCGGGAGGCGTCTGGTGATTTCCCCCCCCCCCCCCAGAGGCGAAAGCTGTTGACGTTTCACTTCCTCTGAGACGAACAGCGGTTTCTACGCCCTGGGGACTGACTGGCAGGCGGAGGTTGTAAGGCAACTTTACAAGGCAATTCAAAGTGCTTTGTGAAACATTAAGGAGCAATTAAAAACGGTCATGATAAAAGTAAAAACCGGGTAAACAACTAGCAATATGCAAGAATAAAAGTTAGTGTGTATGAAATTAATATTCATTCAATTGAATAGGTTGTAGGGACAGGGTTTGGTAGTAGAGAGGCAGGGGTTTAATTTTTATACGCGCATGTAACAGATAATACTGAAACGTTACGGTTTCTGGCGCTTGCTGTGAATCTCTCTCAGCACTTGTGTATTTCACACAGTTCACAGAACATACTGCAGTGTTTTTTATTGCTTTGTGGAAGACGTAGGAGTGTGTATTTGGCTTCCTTCCTCAAGAAAATGTTACGTTTTTTTTTCAATGTAAAAAAGAAGAAAAAATGCAACTTCTCCCATACATTCGTGGGATTTTGTGGGTCTCTTTGTAGTCGTGTTGTTTCTTTTTTCTTTGGTCCTTTTGACATCTTTTTCACATCATTTTGGACCGTTATTACCACCATATCTATGTCTAAAATGTTGGAAAACCTAGAGCAGATAATAAATCCGTAACCCTCTAAAAGCTGAAGAAGTCCAACCACAATCATTAGATCTGATTTAAAGCTCAGGGTGCTGCCCAAAACGACTCAGAAGCTGCACCAAATCCTGAAAATGCTCCGAGTTGTCTTCTGTAAATAAGCACCCGGTTACATAAGGAAGCCGGCCAGTTAAACAGGAAACTCTGGATCGTAAAGGTTGTGCATATACAGGAAATTGGCCACTGCTGTGAAGAAGAAGAAGAACCAGCTTTTCTGGAGGCCAGACTCCATGTCTTTGTCTGTGTGGGAAGAACTTTTCTTTCACTTGTGTTTTCAACTAAAGAAGTTAATAAGTTAATAAATTAATAAATGTTATCGATCTGCTTTGATGCTACACTTACACGTGGCTGTTTTTACAAACGGACATGTCAGCCCCTCCGATTTCAGGAACAACACGGCGCACAGCTGTCAGTTTTCAGAAAGTGTTCACTTACACATCCCCGTGTGTGTAAATGCCGTCAAGAGCACGCCAAACCTCTAGGTGCTTTTTACCCTAAAAACGTTACACACCGGGCCTTTAAATGTGCTAGAAAGGAAAAGAGATGGAGGGATGAGAAAGGTCTTGTGGACGGTCTGAGTCTCATGCTTTCTGTTTTCTTTCTAGTCACCCCACCAGGCTACTTGAAAGAGTAAAGAAGTGCTTTATGCTGCTGTGTTCTGCTGGTCTTTTTCTTTTCTTGTTTTTATTTTACATTTAGTCCCAGCCTACTTATTTCTGTCGTTGCACCGAGGAATCTCCTTCTCCCACACAGTCGTGACCAGCGCCGAAATATCATTTCATCTCTTCAAATACTGTAATATCAACTTTCTCTGAGTGGTTTGTGTCTGCAGCAGCAAGGTGGAAACGGCACTTCATCCATGCAAAACGTGTCGGCTACTTTTTTACGTAAACTCTTATTGTTATTATAATTATGTATTATTATAATATGTAACCAAGCCGGCTCGTGGCGTTCTACTCAGTGCGCTTTTATAACCAAAGACAATAATTAAAATAAGATCAAAGGCTGGTACCCCTAGTCCACTGCGCGTTTTTTTTGTTTTGTTTTTATAACTTTGATTCTCATTTAATTTAGTGAGTTTTAACCAGATGGTATAAAGCAGGTGTTAATACGCTGCCATGCCCTCCCTTCTCTCCATTGAAGCCTCTATGTCTAAAAGCTTGTGGTGATGTCCAATAGAGGTACAGAAAAGGTTTGTTGTGCAGGGCTGGTCTAAAGGCTTTACTGTTTTATTTTTATAACCAAAGACAACAGTTAAATTAGGACCGAAGGTCACTTCCCTGTGTCCATTTTGCATACCGGTCTTTGGGTTAACTGAATGACGCACCAATGTAAAGTCTGTGGTTGCGACGTCTGAATAAGGCGTCTATATCGTCATTTATTGGCGTGTCGGTGTCATACTTTCTCTCTGTGTCTCTCTCTGTCTGTGTGTGTGTGTGTGTGTGTGTGTGTGTATGTGTGTGTCTCTGTCTGTCTGTCTGTCTCTGTGTGTGTGTGTGTGTGTGTGTCCATGTCCATGTCAGGATTGCACTAATCGCATATGTTGCCTTAAACACATTAAACCCTTCCGGTTGGCTGCTAAGGCCTCCACACCGACAGCATTACATCAGCTCAACGAGCACTTGAGTTTAACATTCATTCTCTGAACAGTTAGTGTGTTTACAAGCAGTTAAAAAAAGAGATTAAATTCTGGTCACGGCGATACCCCGATTTCTCAAACGCCATCCAAACACCTTACCTACTGAAAATCTGAGTTCCAATGCCGCGGTTAACCGAGGTAGAAAGCTCCTTCAGTAACCGGGTTATTGCTCCATGTACACACCTCAACCGGGCGATGGTCGGTCAAAGCATCTGCACACGTTTCCACTGCTGTTACTCCGGTCAGTGCCGAATATTCAAGGCTCTGTGTTACATGGACCCATGGTAACGTGTATTCTCGGCCTTTTAGGCTCCTCGGTCTGGTTTGAGGGCTTTTGCCAGATTCATAATCGACTATGTGATGGGAAGTACAGCCCAGCTTTTTTGACCCTGCCAAGCGTGAATCAACTAGATAGTGTGTGTGTGTGTGTGTGTGTGTGTGTGTGTGTGTGTGTGTCACATCAAAAGGTCTCTCTGCGAGGACTCGCATTAGTTTGGCTGCCTGCGTCTCTCGTGTCGGATCAGACGCACCGCCTGAAGACGAGAGCGCCTCTCATCTCTCTCTCTCTTTCTCTGCTTGTTGTACCGTGTCAGTCTCCTCTCTTTCTGGGTATTCCACATTTTTTAACACTGATTCTTTCGTGTTTTTTGGTGGTGGTGTTTAAATTTTTATTCCTGTGTCATCCGATCTTTTTCTCCGCATGATCGATACGTTTTTATTTTTATACCTAGTGCAATAAAACTAATAAACCGCGCTAACCTGCCCCTTTCTACAAAGGGAGAATATTCTGCCCTGTATGATGTGTGTGTTTGCTGCGATGTAATGTTTCTGTAGCTTGATCTGATGTAATTTGTGTTTTTTTGTTTGAGATCAAAGAGGATTCTCCCGCCGCGGTTGGACAATAAAGTTGTTTTCTTCTAAATCAGTCGGCATATTCCTCTTTTCCTAACAGTCGACAAGGGTTGCCCCCTCTTAGACAAAGATTGGTCACTTTCTTGATGCTTTTTTATGCTGAATGACCAATTTCCAAGAAACTTGTAAGCACATGTCTGGTTAACACAAGCTTTAAAGGGGCGCTATGCAGTTTTAGCCATTTCTCAGCTTTTTTTCTGACAGGTTTCTCTATATAGCCCCCCTTCTCCCTTTAATCTACTTCTATCTCTTTGTAAGCTTGCTAAGAAAAATGCTATAGAAATAGTTTTATTATTTCCAAGAAACTACTGAGCCCATCTCTGGTTAACACAATATTTAAAGTGGTGTTTTTACTCCGTTTTACAGACCACTTAAAGCTCACAGATCTGTTTTATTAAATCAACTGATGGGATCAGTCGACAAAGTCATGTGAGTGTTGAATGTCTTCAGTCAAGGATGGCCCTAGTGTTGACTCACTTGTTTTTGCAGCCACGGTCATGCTGTATGACGGAGGGAAACCACGCCCGCTCCGCCAGGCGCACGACGTCCTCTCGTCCTGCCCTCTTTTGTTCAGCCGAGGTGTCGGAGGCACTCCCTTCACCTGAGCAGGGAGCGGATCTGATGACTCACGAGTCGGCGTGTGTACACACTCACCCAGCCTCTATCATCACCCTAATGATAGAGTGACTCAGGTGTACTATTTCTTCAGAGGTTGAAGAAATCCAGCTTTAGGAAATGGTTTATTGATCAAAGCCCGTCACACTTCCTTTTCTTTTAACTGTTTTCCTTCTACTCTCTGCTCTGTATGACTGACTTTTCCCTCTTGAGATGGAGGCGGGCCAGCAGTCAATCCCGCTACTCCTAAATATTGAGTGGTTGCCTAGCAACCCATTTGGTCTTCCCACACTGTGGCCAATTAAAGCAAACAGGAAAACCTTGCTTCCTGGTCGATCATCGTATCGATCCAAATCTAAATGCCATCCGTCTTCAGGCACTTTTCACAGCGGGAGAGAAACATGGACTCAGAAAGGCAACCAGCCGTGTCTCTGTAGGGTTTACCGCTCAGAGCGTAGTGAGGCGGACGAGGCCAAAGGTCGACGAGCCCCTCACCCGACCTCACCGACACCGAGCAACAGGAACAGAGCTCAGTGATGGGACGACTTTGTATGACGTGCGGTGTTTTCCTAGGTTTGTGGAAGACCTAGGCTGCATCTCATAGCCCTTAAATCGCCTCCTCGAGTCCTTGTTAGAAAAATTACGTTACATATGTACTTTTTATATATATATATATATATATATATACACACCTTTTTTCTCTGATTAGTGTTGTCTTCCCGTCAACCATTAAAAGAAGTGTTTTTTTCCAACACTATTATTGCGTTTTCCGACATTTTTGTCACTTTTTCAATGTTGTGGGTGCTTTTTTTGATGTTTTTTTCCAAAGTTATTTTATATGTTTAATGTTGACATTTTCAGCGCTTATTTTGAAGGCCCATTTTTTTCATAGGATGTGAACATCTCTGGCTGATCCAGTGTAAGATGATCAAAAAGGTGCTCAACATAACGAATCAGTGGAGGATCCCCTTGCTGTCGTGCAGATGGTACTCTAATCTGTCTGTACATATGTTAAGGATATCCTAAAATATGTTATCGGGGCTGCTATACGATGAGAATGTCTTTAAGTCTTCAAGGAGAAAGAGACAGAACAGGGGAACACTGGAGGATGTGATGCATAAAGGATTGGATGTGTCAGACTAAATTGCTAAAGGTTTAGAGGGGGGGGGGGGGCGTCACCATGGAGCATGGCTGACACCTATTCAGCTGAAATGCAATTGAGTAAATGGCAGGCTTGTGCTGGCCGGTCCGGTGGGCGAGGTGGAGGGGGGGGGGGAACTGGAACTGGGTTGTTTAAAGCATGTCACAGCGCCGTTTGAACACAGCTGCAGATCTGCACTGCGACTGTCCTCCTTCCTGAACGTCTTAACAGAGCCGAGCTATTTGCTGGGAGAGAGAGCAGAGAGAGAGACCTTGTTGTTAAAGCGTAAGATCCCTTCAGTTTAACATGAAGCAGCCCCGAAATAGGCCGGCACAATTCAGGGAAAAATATGAAGGACGATTTTTGAGCTTAGAATTGATTTCTCGATTCTCACCCACTTTTTTATTTATTTTTATTTTTTTTAATAAAGTGTAATGTTTATTGCACACATGAACCATGAATAAACAAATGGGCAGCACCAAGCGGGTTGTTTTTGTGCCTCTGTAGCACATTGTGCATCACCACCAGCCTGTAAATAGAGGCTTCAATGGAGAGAAGGGAGAGCCTCGCAGCGCTTTAAGACCTATGTTATATATAGGTCTTATATCTATTATTTTATATAGTCGGTTTAAAACTCACGGAAGAAAGTTGCAGCGTTTGTGATGCTGTCGGCTCGTAAAATTAAATGACAAAGTCATGAAAAAATGAATCATGACCAGGGTGTATCGAGATTACGTGGGACGGCTGTGGCTCAGCGGTAGAGCGGTTACCTGCCAATTGGAAGGTTGGTGGTTGAATCCCTGGCCCTGTAGTCCCATGTTGAAGTGTCCTTGGGCAAGACACTGAACCCCGATGCTGCGCCATTGGAGTGTGAATATGTGTGTGTGTGTGTGTGTGTATCTATCTGATGAGCAGGTGTGTAGATGTGTGTGTGTGTGTGTGTGTGTGTGTGTGTTAGAGGATGGATACCCGACCCGAGCCCGACGGTACCCGACGGTACCCGACGGGTCGGGCCGGGTTCGGACAGATTTTTAGAAAGGATGCTCGGGTTCGGGTCGGGCTCGGTCACATCAGCGCGATAAGGCGTTGAACATTTTGAATTTAAAACAGCTTAAAATAAATGTCAAATATTACCCTAACATCCGTCTTCCTGTGTGCTGTGACAACCAAAGACGTGCGTATTAAGCTCCATGTGGCAGCGCAACGATGGAAGATGTTAAAAAGAAGTTGGCCGCAGGAGATTTTAAAACTATTGAAAACGAAGGAAAGTCAGCTGTGCATTGATGCGCTCATCTGTTGATATTTCCCAATGCCTTCCTACAATTGCTTAATAAAAGCGGCTTTCCACACAAACAAACGTACATGTGTCATTAGTATGAGAAACAAATGCGATTTTAACTGTGTCGGGCTCGGGTCGGGCTCGGACAGAAATATCTTAATGCCTGTCGGGCTCGGGTCGGGTTCGGTTACTGCTCTGTCGGACGCGGGCCGGGCTCGGACAGAAAAATCCGGCCCGATCCGCACTCTAGTGTGTGAGAGTGTGTATCTGATGAGCAGGTGTGTAGATGTGTGTGAGTGTGTATCTGATGAGCAGGTGGCACCTTGTACGGCAGCCTCGGCCACAGTG
Organism: Etheostoma nigrum; assembly: GCA_029931835.1. NCBI lineage: Eukaryota > Metazoa > Chordata > Actinopteri > Perciformes > Percidae > Etheostoma > Etheostoma nigrum. Next base: position 3,538,603 of record CM057241.1, on the reverse strand, counting down.
TGTGAATGGTGTGAACAGTGAATGGTTCCTGTATGTTTGATTGCTAGCTTGTAGCTAAGCAACAGTCATTTAAAAAAACATTTTAGCTATCTATAATAGTTTGATTGCTAGCGTTAGCTCAAAACTTGGTTAAGTAGGTCCATTTTTACTGTGTTGACATTACAGAAGTCCCTCATTAGCATCTTGGAGGCTACTTGTCGCAGAGTCACGCATGCGCGACTCACATCTGCACTAGACTCCCATCGGGTAGTGACACACGCCACAAGCTAACCGTTCCAGAGTTTCAAGGAGGTCTTGGTACGCTCGTTTGGCTCTCGGTGCACATCACACACCTGCCCAACGAGCTGCACCAAGGGGGAAACCCCTAGTTCGTTCTTAACCAAACTGAATTGGGCAGGTGTGAAAGCGCCCTGAGAAACGATCCAAACTGGATTCTCATTTGGAGTAATTAAGCTTTTTTACTTTGAAGAAATATTATTAACATCTAGGGGTGGGGATTACCAGCATTGCGATACGATATCATCCCAATACTTATGTCGCGATATGATGTAATTGTGATTTTTTTTTTTAAATTACATTTTATTGAAATATTCTGTGATATATCGCAATTTTTATTATTTATTCCCAATTTCAAATGATGTCCCCAAAAGGAAACTTTGTCAACATCTGTTTCATCTAAAAAAAAACAAAAAAAAAACATTTCTGTTTGTTTGTCTTAATTTATTTTTATTGCTGCAAAATGGGATTGTCAAGCAGGCAAAATCGATACTTGGCTTCTGTGTATCGATACGGTATTACCATGGAAAATATCGCAATACGATGCTTTATCGGTTTTATTTATTCTGTATGTGGCCGATAGAAAGGGCCATGGCGCTTGTGATGTTTTTTTGTTTTTTTTTAAAGTTGCTTTCTCTCCTCCGCATGATGCCTCTCCTCCCTTGAACAGCTACATTATGTTGTATTAATTGAGATAAGCGAGTGTGTGTGTGTGTGTGTGTGTACACGTCCGTGCAGCCGGGCTTCCTAACTGCAGCTTGTTCCTTTCCAAAGGTTGTGTAAGACTTGTGTTGTGCAGTTTCTAATTATAATAATCCATCGCAGCAGTGGCGCGCTGTGGTGTTCATGCATTGTTCACCAGGCTGGAGTATTACGACAGCAGAGCACCGGTATTACACTAAACTCTTACTCAAATAAGCTCATATGTTCTTTGGAAACTGAAAATAAACTTAAAACCTTCAAGAAAAACTAAACTGAAACAAATAGATGATTTTCATCTTTTATTATTTTCTGGATCAATCAATGTGGATCTGTTTTTCCCAAAAAAAGGTGACGTCCTCAAATGTCTCGTTTTTCCACAATTCAATTCAAAAGACATTCGGTTTACTGTCTGAGGAGAGAAGAAACTAGAAAATATTCACATTTATCAAGCTGACATCAGAGAATGTTAATTTATTAAGAACAAATGACTCAAAAGAATCTAAATTGTTGCTGATTAAGTGTGTGTGTGTGTGTGTGTGTGTGTACACAGTGATGCAGTGTTCTCTGTTTCAGGTTGTCAGCTGACTGCGAGAGCGGGTCACGTTCTCCGTAATCAGCTGTGGAATGTCTTCTCTTCTCTCTCCCTCCCTCTCCCAGTTTCTCCCTCCGTCTGACTCCAGTATCTGTCTCTCCTCTGCTTCCTTTCTGCTTGTTTTGCTCTCTTTCCCCCTCCTTCGCTCTGAATCACGAGACTACAGCGCCCGTCCTCTCTTTGCAGCTGCTTGAAAAAGCCACTGCACTATGACTGTTTCTATCTGCAAAGACTAATCAGTTTAGTCGTCAACTATTAAATTAATCTGCCACTATCTGGATAATCAATTTAATCGGTTTGAGTTGTATTTTATGAGGAAAGAAATCTCTGTCCGCTTGTTAAATGTGATTATGTTCTAGTTTCTTCTCTCCTCTGTGACGGTAAACTGAATGGCCCTCATTTATCACCCTAACGTAGAAACCAGCGCACAAGTCCCCTAACGACAGGCTTCATGAAGCCTTCGTATCGCACCGATCGGAGCGTAAGGATGGTCGTACGTTGGTAAATGCAGCGGCTGCAAACCATCGGAATTTAAATATCTCTCGGTTTTGAGGCCTCGCCCCTACTACTCACGACGTAATCCGGCTAAGAAGCGGCACTTTACAGAGGTGGAGATTGAAAACCTGATATTTCAGTTTAATTTGAGGTAACGTGTGTCCTGTTTGGCTTCCTAAAAACTGGTGTTAGGCTGTAGGGAGAATGCAGAATGGACAGAGATCACTGATGCGGTGGAGGTGTTCCTATATTGAAATAATCACACAGCAGCGCCGTTTATACAGTTACTTGTGGGTTTTTTCCAGAGCCAGGCAACGGTGAGCTGTGAAGGAGAGCGCGTGCCCGCCCCCCCCCCATGCTGGACCACCACCCCGACCCAAAGGGTCTGGAAAAACGAGCCGAAATATGTCGGTCAATGGCAGAAAGAAAACGTTCACTTATGGCCATTAACGACTTTAAAAGACAAACGAAAACCTGAAGAATAAATACAAATGTTGTGCATCGTCATGTTTCCTGCATTGAATATCATTGCCAAACATAACACTGTACCTTTAGAAAGCGATGTGTAATATCCTGTCTCCTTGGTGTAGCCCCCAGTTGGGGCTGTCCTGGACCCTGCTCTCTGGGCACCAGGTCAGCGGGCCCATCGCTATATTTATGGCGCCCTGGTTTCCTGCGCGATGTTGTGCAGATCCCCACAGGCTAAAACAATGTTGCAGACGGTCGTGTGTGTAGGCTACGTGTGCACTGCTGCTCGGCTCATAGATGTCTTCTAAAGAGTCAGAGTCAGATCTGCCATTGTCTAAGTGATCAGCTGATGACTTCTCCTGTTACTTGCTGCACCGCAAGTCCGCACTGACTCAAACTCGCGTCCACGAGGTCCGATCGGACCTGAGGTTTTTGTTCTCCCGGCCTACTTGATAAATGACTGTTTTAGGACGCCCGTTTTCATAAATGAGAGCCATTATCTTTGAGACATGTGAGTGGACTTCTCGAGCTTTGGGGAACACTGATCCACATTTTTCATACATCGCCATTTTCTGATATTTTATAGACCAAAACAACTTCATCAAGAAAATAATTGACACATTAATGACAGTATTGCTAATGTCGGCTCTAACGGTTTCTGTTCTTTTTGCGTGTTTTTATAAACAGAATAATTGATATTTACCCGAATGTCAGGTTACACTCGCACGTTTTTGCCAACTTATCAGTTTGTTGATGTAATCGACAGATCTGTAGAACTGAGTTTCTCCACAAAGGATCATGTAAAAGCACCACTTTAGATCTTGTGTTTTCCAGAGATGTGCTCTTATGTTTCTTGGAAATTCATTCAGCATGAAAACATTAGTTGATTAGCTACGCTAACGGCTGATTAGTTGACTAATCGACTGAGGGAGGGGGCAGCAGCAGCCCTGGCTAGTAATGTAAATATCCCATTGATGATCAGCTAAGGCGTGATATTCTGTGTCGTTTGTTGCAGGTACGGCATCCGGCCAGAGAACGTGATTGTGTACGGCCAGAGCATCGGCACCGTGCCGTCTGTGGACCTGGCTTCGCGCTACGAGAGCGCCGCGGTCATCCTCCACTCGCCGCTCACCTCCGGCATGAGGGTGGCCTTCCCCGAAACCAAGAAGACCTACTGCTTCGACGCCTTCCCAAAGTGAGTTCACTGTATGGGACACACTGCACAGACATTCAAATCCCAAAAGCACCTGGCATTTAAAGGCTAACTTCTGGGGGGAGGTTATTTCCACTTCCCATATTTTTGTGTCCAAGTGACTGAGGGGACCAACAGTCTTTGAAATTGGTCCCGTGTTAACCCTCATGTTGTCTTCGGGTCAAATTGACCCGTTGTCCTATATCAATGTTCTTTTTAATTCCCCAAAATAACATGATTGATTCCACACAACGCTCTTTGCCAAGTACAAATCTCTACTTTCATTCATTTTGGGGCGTCTTATTCAATTTTATAGCATTTGGAGAAATAAAATTTAAGTGGTTTCCAAATAATGAGTAAAAGTTGACATATTCCAGTCTGTGATTATCATCAACATCCATTCCTTTAATTTTAGTCTAAATAATTCCTAATTTCTGCTTTTCTAACTCAAACATTAGGTATAATTTCCTATAAATGAGGTTTATTGACCATAAATTCCAAAAATAACTGTAAAACTAAAGTTAATAAGTTAGTGTTACGTTGTGTTGAAAATGTCAAAAGTGACTAACATTGGAAAAAAGCATCAAAAGTGTTGAAAAAAGGGACAAAAACTTAAACTGCAAAGTAACGTTAATGGGCAATGTTCAGTTCCTTCAGTTTGTCCACTAAATGTTCTGTTTCTGCCACTGACACTCAGATTATTATTCTAAGTGACATTATGGAAAGGATCCATACAGAGATAGACCTTTTTGTTGAAGAGTAGGATCCTTTTTTTAGTTTAACATCAAACAGCCCGATATGACCATCACCAAACCCACCACACTCCATTTAACTTAACAGTAATTGTATCATCCTAAAACACACAACAAAATAAAACTTGGGTCAAAAGTCGTCTTTGTTCGTCTTTCCACTGTTCCAACAATCACCACTCTGGTTTGGTTGAAATAAACTCTTCAATTCACCCATTTACATGTGGAGATATGCTGCTCTATACACGCTAAAAGTAGTGATTATTTACATGGAGTCTGGTGGAGATATGCTGCTCTATACACGCTAAAAGTAGTGATTATTTACATGGAGTCTGGTGGAGATATGTTGCTCTATACACGCTAAAAGTAGTGATTATTTACATGGAGTCTGGTGGAGATATGCTGCTCTATACACGCTAAAAGTAGTGATTATTTACATGGAGTCTGGTGGGTTTGAAGATGGTGATTTTGAGTTGTTTTATGTTAAACAAAAAAGATTTTACTCTTTATCAACAAGGATTATCTCTGTAGGGATCCTTTCCATAATGTTGTCAGACACTAAGAAGAATAATCTGAGCCTGCCCAGGTAGACAAATACAGAATTTCCTTTAAAAAAAACAACATTGTGTGAATGCATTTACATTAGGTGCACACACCCAAGCTTGCAAACATGAACTTATAAATTAAGATGTTTTCAAATCATTACAGGAAGTGATCTAATTGAGTCACAGGGCTTTAAAATGTTCTCAGTAGCTCCCCCTGGTGGTCAGTTGGCAAACTAGCTCTGCTTCATTTCCCCTGATCTATTTTTTTGTGAACTTTTTTATTTTATAACTCAACCCCACTGTCTCTTTTTGTTTGACTCTCTTCATGTCTGTATTTTATATTTCCACATCCCTAGATAACTCTGTTTCTCATCTTCTTGCTCCAAAGCATTGACAAGATATCCAAGGTAACGTCGCCAGTCCTGGTGATCCACGGCACCGAGGACGAGGTGATCGACTTCTCCCACGGCCTGGCGCTGTACGAGCGCTGCCAGCGCCCCGTGGAGCCTCTGTGGGTGGAGGGCGCGGGGCACAACGACGTGGAGCTCTACGGACAATACCTGGAGAGACTCAAACAGTTTGTGGCACATGAGCTGGTCAACCTGTAGAGGAGCTGGGGGGGCGGAGAGGGAAGAAGAGGAGACGCGTTTTAAGGAGAAAGGGGGGGGGACTTTTCCTTCTTTTTGTGATGCAGGTAGAAGCGGTGTTTGTCTGTGTAGTGCTGACGTTTCGGTGGCGGTCTTCTGTCCCCCTCGGAGCTCCAGTTCCAGAGTCCGATCCCCATCCTGCAGCTGTGAACTTCCCCATGTTGATTTGCTTTTTAGAGTTTCCTAATATTACGTTAAATTGCACATCTTGAAAGCGGGTGAATGAAGGAGGTGGACGCGTGCGCAGACGGCATACTGTGTGTACATGCCGCATTTGTGGGACTGTGCACGTGTGTGTGTGTGTGTCATGTGTGTGTCGTGTGTGTGTGTCATGTGTTTGCTGCCTTTTGAGAAGGACGCTGTACGCTGCTCTTCGTGGAGCGGTTTCCTGAGTCTTCTTCAAGCTTGGAGAAACCGCCTTGCTGCAAACTGGACTGGACCAGGACTGGACTGGACCAGGACTGGAACAGACTCTCCTTAAATCCAAGCTCGGTCCTACACTCGGCAGTCACCAGGACTTTGTTGACTTTGTTGTTTTTCTTCTCTTTTTTTGGGGGGGATTACTGTTTATATTTGTTTTTATATTCTACAATATTATATTTGCACGTATCAGCTGCCACTGAAGACGAGACAAACTGACATTATCTAGCTGTGCCAGTGTTGCCAAATGTTTAGTGTGTGTCTGTGTGTGTGTCTGTGTGTGTGTGTCTGTGTGTGTGTCTGTGTGTGTGTGTGTGTAGCATAACAGAGAAGAGACTTGGACACACAAAGAACTTTGTACATAAAGCGTCTGGAAACGTCTCCAAAGCTCTGTCAGCCTCTAATTCTCCGTTTAGTCTTAAAAAGGTCGATAATGGAGGCGATGCGGCTCATGTAGCCGGATAACAACCGTCGGCTACTTCCTCACTCGCTCGTCTTTAGGAAAACATTTCCACAGTCGTTGCTTCGAGGTAAACTCTGAAGTATTGCTGCTGTAAGACAATGGTTCCCAAACTGAGGGAGTGAGAGTTAGGACGCGGGCTCTGCGACGCAAAATACAACAAAATAAAACTAAATATAACAAAATAAAACAAGATATAACTAAATAATGCAGCATGGTTCTGCTGCTGTGCTAGCAACGTGTGGATAGGTTGGTTAAAGGACTGCTGGGTGAACGTAAAGCCGGCGGTGAAGCGGCACCAAACCTTACAACCACCAATCTAATTCTCAAATTCCCACTCTTAATTCTCTCTCTCTCTCTCTCTCTCTCTCTCTCTCTCTCTCTCTCTCTCTCTCTCTCTCTCTCTCTCTCTCTCTCTCTCTCTCTCTCTCTCTCCTTGGCATAAAAACAGCTGATTGTGGCGTACCTTACAATGGGGGGGGGGGGCTTTAGTAATAAATGTACATGTTCTTCTAGGAGAGGCCGTGCCGGTGTGAGCAGATGTTCTTCAGAATAATAAAACACTGAAAGTATTTGCTTTGATATAGTAACTATATATTATAAAAACCCAGCGTTTACGGTGATTTATCTGTCTCTGGGTCGGAAGATATCAAGTTAAATAATGTGGTTATTACTTACAGATCTCGCTTATGTTCCATGGATCAGATCTTTCTAGATGTGTCTTTTTCTACGACGGCTAACGGCCTGCTTGCTTTGATGGAGAATTAAACCACTAATGCCAATCTGGACCGAACGGTGTCAACACAGCCGCGTCGGTTCCTCTTCAGTTCGGGAAGTTGTGTAAAGTTTTAAGTTATTGAGAAGCATTTAGAGCTTAAAATGATGAATGGACAGCGGTTGATGTCGGTAGCGCAGCGTCATGGACGAAACGTGTTTCAGTTGTCTTTAAGTTTTTATCTTTGGTCTGCACGGTGTTTCTGGGTTCATTCGGCTGTTAATTTGCCTTTTTTTTAATGCTGAGTGAGACAAAACGAAGCCAGCTGATGAGTCCGCTAGACCGGGGGTGTCAAACTGGTTCCAGGTCACGGGTCCCGGACCCCAAATCTCAAGGTAGTGACTCAGACTTCATCGTCCAGAGTGTCTCGTCAGCCCGAGGTTAACTAACGCAGGTTGCTTCTGCTACGACGGCATTCTATGGCCATTTTAGGAAAATTAATAATATTATTATATAATAGGGTTAATATTCAGAAGAAACTCAGGATTTCTAAGATTGACCCTTGTTGTCTTCCCGTCGACCATGCAGCTTTTTGTCTTGCTTTGGTCGTCTTTTGTTGCTTTAATCCCGATGTTTTTGTCACTTTTCCCGATTGTAGTTGTTAAATTGTTTTCTGCGCCCTTTTTGATGTTTTTGTTTTTACTTCCTACGTTTATTGAATCCTTTTTCCAACATTTTTGACTCAACTTATTTTTTTTTCCCTACAATTGTTATTAAATTGAATAAAAAACCCAAACTCAATGAAAGAAGTGAACTGATCATTTATTGTACTCGTGCAGAGCGTCGTAGGGAACCGTCCACGAAACTCATAAATTATTTAGTTAAACCCAAATTTCTGATGTAGAAACTTTTTGAAAATGAGTCAAGTTTGACCCGAGGACACCAGGACGGTTAAAGTCGCACATTTACGGAAAACTAACTGATTTTCTCAGCAAATTTCCCCACTTTGCAAAGCCATCCAGTTGGCCTGATCGGACCTTTTTGGGGGCCGGTTCTGGCCCACGGGCCGTATGTTTGGCACCCCTGTTATAGATTCTTAAGAGTCCATTAAAGCACTAGACAAATGGTCAAAGTGCAACCGCAAGCTTTTTCTATGGTGGTTTTGTCTGTTTTAACAAACTCAGATTTACATAAAAGAAATCAACTGATAGTTTTCTTACAGCTTGTTGTTTTTATTTTTAATTTTTTTTATTAAATATTACACGATGCCTGTTTTCTTAAAGGGGAAAAATACTGTGACAGCTAACCAACAAGCCAACGGGTGCTACTGTAATCCTTCAGGTCCGACTACTTGCAGGTTGAGGAAGAAGAGAGCGTAACCTAACCATTATTTTCATTGTTGATTAATTGGTTTGATTGTTTTGAGTAATTATTTGTATTTTGGTGTATAAAATGTGGATCAAGTGTTTCCTCAAAAAGCCCAAAATGACGTCCTCAAATGTCTCGTTTTTTGTCCACAGTTCAAAGATATTCAGCTTATTGTCTCAGAGGAGAGAAGAAACTAGAAGATATTCACATTTAACAAGCTGCAATATAAACTTTTAAATTTTTTTTCATATAAAATGACTCAAACCGATTTAATTGATTATCAAAATAGTGAATATTTAATACTTGACAACTAATCGATTCATCTTTGCAGCTCTAAGATTGGTAACTGTGTGTCAGGTTAAGGTCTGTTAGTATAAAAAAACAAAGGTATGCTTTCTTTTTCATTTTCACTTTGTAAATAATATTTGTACTTTTTGTTATATTTAATTTTTTTGACAAGCTTTTGTCATCACCTCAGCTGTTCTTCTTACTTCTCTCAATGTTGCTATGACAACTGTTAGACCACTAGGTCACTTTGGCTAACGCCATCTCTCTCATTTTGATTAGGTTAATTTTGTTAAGTATATTTCAAGACAGAAGGAACTTATGTAATAACGTTATTAATAAAGTAATTCTAACAATGGATAGAGAAAATAAAAATTGTATTTGAGACGCAATCCATTTGTGACTGAACTGTTGATTTTGTGGGAAAACGTCTTGTTTCTTATTCCTTACAGATTTTTTTAAACCCTCATGTTGTCCTGTCAAATTTTGACCAATTTTGAGTTTTTTTTCCTCACAAAAAAAATAAGCTGAAAATGTCAATATTAGAAATATCAAATGACTTTGGAAAAAACATCAAAAAAAGCACCCACAACATTGAAAAACTGACAAATGTCAGAAAAAGCGATAATAGTGTTTCATGGTTGACGGGAAGACAACACAAGGGTTAAAAATCCGATATTCCGATATCGGCCGATCTATTTTTTTTTTTAAAAATCCAGAAACGTGTTAAACAGATTTCCCAAACATTAGTTATTTGTAGTTTATGAGTTCTCAAGATAACAATTTGTTTTATTGTCTCAACAGAACATCAAAATATATTAAAGTTCTGATAAAATGTATAAAAATACAAACTTTAGATATGAAACTTAAACAAAAATAATCTTACTAACAGGGACGTTGTAGAGCGTCCTCTGGTGGACAGACTATGCAACGCCATCAATAACAGGGACGTTGTAGAGCGTCCTCTGGTGGACAGACTATCTAACGCCATCAATAACAGGGACGTTGTAGAGCGTCCTCTTGTGGACAGACTATGCAACGCCATCACTAACAGGGACGTTGGAGAGCGTCCTCTGGTGGACAGACTATGCAACGCCATCCCTAACAGGGACGTTGTAGAGCGTCCTCTGGTGGACAGACTATGCAACGCCATCACTAACAGGGACGTTGTAGAGCGTCCTCTGGTGGACAGACTATGCAACGCCATCACTAACAGGGACGTTGTAGAGCGTCCTCTTGTGGACAGACTATGCAACGCCATCACTAACAGGGACGTTGTAGAGTGTCCTCTGGTGGACAGACTATGCAACGCCATCACTAACAGGGACATTGTAGAGCGTCCTCTGGTGGACAGACTATGCAACGCCATCACTAACAGGGACGTTGTAGAGTGTCCTCTGGTGGACAGACTATGCAACGCCATCACTAACAGGGACGTTGTAGAGCGTCCTCTGGTGGACAGACTATGCAACGCCATCACTAACAGGGACGTTGTAGAGCGTCCTCTGGTGGACAGACTATGCAACGCCATCACTAACAGGGACGTTGTAGAGCGTCCTCTGGTGGACAGACTATGCAATTCCATCACTAACAGGGACGTTGTAGAGCGTCCTCTGGTGGACAGACTATGCAATTCCATCACTAACAGGGACGTTGTAGAGCGTCCTCTGGTGGACAGACTATGCAACGCCATCACTAACAAGGACCTTGTAGAGTGTCCTCTGACCATTTAGATTTAACATTTAGATTTAACATTTAGATTTAGATTTAACATTTAGATTTAACATTTAGATTTAGATTTAACATTTAGATTTAACATTTAGATTTAGATTTAACATTTAGATTTAACATTTAGATTTAGATTTAACATTTAGATTTAACATTTAGGTGTAAAATTTAATATTTGGATTTAACTATTTAAAATATCTCCAAGTTGACAAATATTGTTGTAAATGTGCAAGAAAGTGACCCTCAACGTTTCAGACCAGTTATTTAAACTTTATTTAAAGCTAAATGTGACAACATGTTGCTGTTATTTTATTTTTAAACATTATTTAAAGCTAAATGTGACAACATGCTGCTGTTATTATGCATACTAGGAGCATACACCTGACAGGTCAATAAAGGCAGCGGGCGGAACGTTGTTCTCATCCGGGAGAAGCGGAGACAATAATCGAACGCACCGCTGTTGGCGACACTACGTCACTCCAGTTAAAGACCTGCCACATACGCGCTAGCCGTTAGCCAGTGGTTAGCATCTGGCTGCCCCAGAAATGCCAGAGTTTACAGAAAAGGATGGCCTTTCACTAGTTTATTAGTAAGTATTGAATCATTTAAATGTCGCGAACATAAAACCGTACTGTGTTGACACGGACGTTGAGTAATAATACGACAAATTCAGGTGTTTTAGCCCGCTGCTGAAGCTAAGCTAAGCTAAGCACGTTACGGGACGTTTAAAAACGCTTAACGTGGTTTAATGGACCTAAACATCGATCAATTATCACCATATTTACCGTGGCCATATCTTGTCATAAACACTTAAACCTGTCAAAAAAACTAAACTGAAATCCAACGATTATAGAAGTTATCTCACGGTAACGTTTTCTTCTTCATTGGTGTCTATGGCGAGGAAAAGGCTTAACGTGGTTTAATGTACCTAAACATCAATCAATTATCACCATATTTCTCTCACATATTGCTCCTCATAACCAGTGAAAACTGTCAAAAAATCGGACCCAAAGTCCTATTATTATGGACGGTAGCTGACATTAAGCGTGTCTGCTTCATTAAGGGATATTGTAAGGAAACAGCTGTTTAGGTACATTAAACCTTTTCCTCGCCATAGACACCAATGGAGAAGTTACCGTGAGATAACTTCTATAATCGTTGGATTTCAGTTTAGTTTTTTTGACAGGTTTAAGTGTTTATGACAAGATATGGCCATGGTAAATATGGTGATGATTGATCGATGTTTAGGTACATTAAACCACGTTAAGCCTTTTCACGTTAAGCGCTTTAGAACGTCCCTTTTAACATTTTCAATACGTTTTAATCGTCCGTTACAGCAGCGATATACCCAGACAGATGTCATGTATCACCACTTCTTCTTCTTCTTCTTCTTCTTCTTCTTCTCTCTGGCCTGTTGTCTTACGATATCTCAGAAGTTGCCTTTATGTTTCTCCGACGTTTTTCCTTTTAAAAAGGTCTCGATGACCAGTGAGGGAACCGGGATGGAGCCGCGGAACGAGCCGGAGCTCCCGTCCTCAGCAGACTGACTCACATCTCAACAACAGACTGCATCATGGGAAGGTTGGTGTTGGTTTGTGGCCGTTTTTTGGGGAATATAGACTGATTTGTGAACTTTCCTAAATGGCCCGTTGAGTTCCTGTTGCAGTGTTGAGATTTAAGATTCAAGAGGATTGTTGTCATATGACTCAAATGCACAGGAAAGACACCTTACACCATGCATTGGATAGATAGATAGATAGATGGATAGATAGATAGTATATGACTTTATTGTCACATATAGTGACCAAAATTATCATGGTTTTCTGTATTATTGCTGTATTTTTAAAAGTGTGTTCAGTGCCTTTAGCAGCAACTTTTTTCCTGCATGTTCGATAGATAGATAGATGGATAGATAGATAGATAGATAGATGCATTTATTGATCCCAATAAAATGGGAAATTACAGTATTGCACCAGCAAAATCAGACAAGTCCGAGTCAGTCACACAGCACAGCAGGGCTGCAGTACTCGAGTCCAGACTCGAGCACTGTAATGTTGCCTAGCAATGGAATTCCATCGAAAATATGTATGTATGTATGTATGTATGTATGTATGTATGTATGTATGTATGTATGTATGTACAGTATATCTGTGATATGTTTAGGTATTCTTTTCTCAGGCTGTCCTCTTATGTGTGTCGACAGGATCAGCTTTTCGTGCCTGTTCCCAGCCCCGTGGCATTTCAGCGTGTCGTCCCAGGTCCTTCCCCGGCTCCTCACACCTTCCCTCCGACAGCTGCTCGTCCTCGTCCTGCTGCTCGGCCTCATCGGGGTGCTCTACCTGCTGCTCGTCTCTGGGAAGGGACACGGCGGATGGATCGGGGAGGAAAGCCACTTCCACAGGTACATCGCTACACAGCTGCTCCGTGGTTATATATATATATATATATATATATATATATATATATATATATATAAAAATCCCCCTCTCACCCCTTGTGGGGTGGTATGTGTCATCCTCAAGCTCGGGTCCTCCACCAGAGGCCTGGGAGTTTGAGGGTTCTGCGCAGTATCTTAGCTGTTCCTAGGACTGCACTCTTCTCTGATGAAACCTCTGATGTTTTACCTGGAATCTGCTGGAGCCACTCTCCCAGTTTGGGGGTCCCAGCCCCCCCAGTGCTCCGATTACCACTGGCACCACTGCTGCTCTTACTTTCCACATCTTCTCTAGCTCCTCTTTCAGCCCTTGGTATTTCTCAAGCTTCTCGTGTTCCTTCTTCTTGATGTTGCAATCGCTTGGGATTGCCACATCTACCACTATTGCCCCAAACGTATGTTTCTGATGTAGAAGTTTTGGAAACGGGTCCGATTTGACTCGAGGACAACATGAGATCAAACAGGAAAGTAACTTAACCTCGACGTTTTTTATACAAACGTAAGGACCCTCCTCCACAGCGCTGTAGAGGAAGGTCTGGCAAAGCGAGACTACATGAATGATGAACACAGGAAACATAGTCTTCAACCCTCGTCTTGTCTTCCTGTTAACCGTGAACTTGTCCTTCCAGGTCAAAATTGAAAATGAATATTTTTTGGGGCTTTTTTGATGTTTTTTTGCTTTTTCTGATTTATTTGACACTTTTTCCATGTTTTTGGCGCTTTAAAAAAAAACCTGAGCTGGTTTAATAATGGGTTTTACACTTATTCTTGGAATTCATGGTCAACAAAGCTCATTTATATCAAATTATACATATGTTTTAGTTAAAAAAGCAGAAATTACTCATTATTTGGACTAATAGTTAAGCTCTGAGGATGTTGAGTGGATCTCAGATGGGTAGATGTCAAAGTTTAGTCCGGATACTGTTTTGAAACCATAAAACTAAACAATTCAAATGCTATAGGATTAAATAAAACACCCAAAAGATTCAATGAAAGTAATGTTGTATGGAATCCTCTGTGTTATTTTTGGGCAATTTGGTTGAAAGAAATCCATATTTCTGATGTAAAACACTTAGAAATGGGTGAATTTGACCCGAGGACAACACACGTTTTAACAATTCTTTGTTGTCCCAAAGGCACCTGGCCCGCGTGACCGATGTGGATGCAACCGATACTAGCAACCCCAACCTGAACTACGGCCTGGTGGTGGACTGTGGCAGCAGCGGCTCCAGGGTCTTCGTGTACTGTTGGCCGCGGCATAACGGCAATCCGCATGAACTGCTGGACATCCGGCAAATGAGAGATCAACACCGCAAGCCAGTGGTCATGAAGATCAAACCCGGTAAGATGCGCAGGGTTGAATGTAATAGCACAGGGAGGTGTGTTCAGGTGCATTCTGGGCGTTAATGTAATAGCACTGTTTGTTCGGAGACTCTAAGACGAGGATGTAGTGGCGAATCGTCTTCAGATTGAACAAAATAAACTAAACTAAAAAAACTCAAAGTTCAACGGCCACTGAGGCACCGATGGAGTGTGTCTTACACAGAGATTAAAACTTTCATTGTCCAGGCAGAGATGCATTCTGGGAGGTTTATTAATCCAGTTTCTCGGCATACAAACATTTCACAAGAAGGATCAATGGCCCCCCCCCAGAGTCTACCTCCCACATACCTGTTCACCTCTATATGTAGACTACACCTGGTGGCTAGGGCTGCCTGGTACCTTCAAAACAAAAGCACTAACAGATACTAAAAATAACCCAAATAATATACTAATGATACATTTATGTAGCTGCATAATTCAAGCAAAACTGAAATTAAATAAATCAAATAATTAACTATTTTATATATATATATATATATATATATATATATATATATATATATATATATATATATATATATATATATATATATATATATATATATATATATATATATATATATATATATATATATATATATATATAATGAATAGCTCCAACAGAGGAAATACAATGTAATACATTCATTATTTAGACTTAGACTTCTCTTTATTAATTATTTGGGACGACTACTGCAAGGAAATTGACATTTCCAGCAGCAGTTTTCAGCAAGAAAAAATACAGTATAGAGAGAAAAGAAGACAGTATAAAGGAAGCAATAATAATAAAAATAACAATAAAACCTTTGGCTATAAGACATTTACCATAAATTATCAATCAATTTTTAAGGCCAATACAATACGAATATTTGGTTATTTAAAAGTCAGATATTCCGAGATATCGGCCGATATATTTAAAAACAAACGTGTTACAAAACAGATTTCCCTAACATTAGTTATTTGTAGTTATTTATGAGTTCTCACTAAAATAATATAGTGATCATTTGTTTTATTGTCACAACAGAACATCAAAATATATTAAAGTTCTGATAAATAAAATGTATAACAATATACACTTAAGATATGAAACTTACAGTCCTTTGAACAAAAACACATTAACAAAAAAATTAAGGAATGAATATTTTTAAAAAAGAGAAATTTTTAAATTTAAAAAAATATATAACTCAACCATTATAACTGCTGATACCGATAGATCTGTATGCCTAATAAATGCCTAACATCGGCCGCTAATATCGGCCCGCCATATATCGCTGGGGCTCTACTATTTATATCTCGGACCTGCTCCATCCGTACACCACTAACCGGTCCCCCGGGTCCTCTAACCAGGGACTACTGGAGCTCCTCTCCCCGCCTTGGAAGCCCTGTGTGTTGAGACCCAAACATCCACCCGACCTCCTCCCTACGAGGACATCTGCGCTGTACAGCGGCAGTCAATGTAGTGCATACATACATACATTAACATTACAGTGCTTAGCTATATGTTAAAATGCTTGATGACAACATCCTGACCCATTACATGCTAGTTTGGTATTTACTCTCTATAAAATATATCATTTTGGTTCTTTATGTTTCCTTTGTAGGTATCTCTGAATTGGCTACAACGCCTGAGAAAGCCAGTGACTATATCTATCCACTGCTGAGCTTTGCAGCCCAACACATTCCCAAAAATAAACACCAAGAAACTCCGTTGTACATCCTGTGCACAGCGGGAATGAGAATCCTTCCTGAAAGGTACAGTCCTAACCGCTATAATGTAACCTGCGCTACTTCCACACGCCCCAGATGTTCATTTTCCCACTGAAAAGCTCCAAGCATTGATGTTTTATATGCATCACATGTCACGCTGAAGTCGATTTGTTTAATTTCAGTCAACAAGAAGCTCTTCTTGAGGATCTGCGAACAGACATCCCAGTTCACTTCAACTTCCTCTTCTCTGACTCGCATGTGGAGGTGATTTCTGGGAAACAGGAAGGTAAATACTGGAACTGTTGGGTCCTTGTAAATTATAGTGTGGTCTAGACCTGTAGAAACCCGTAGGGGAGGGGGGCGCTATAGAGAAACCTGTAGGGCAGGGGGGCTCTATAGAAAAACCTGTAGGGGAGTTTTATAGAGAAACCTGTAGGGGAGGGGGGTTCTATAGAGAAACCTGTAGGGGAGGGGGGCTCTATAGAGAAACCTGTAGGGGAGGGGGGCTCTATAGAGAAACCTGTAGGGGAGGGGGGCTCTATAGAGAAACCTGTAGGGGAGGGGGGGTTCTATAGAGAAACCTGTAGGGGAGGGGGGCTCTATAGAGAAACCTGTAGGGGAGGGGGGCTCTATAGAGAAACCTGTAGGGGAGGGGGGCTCTATAGAGAAACCTGTAGGGGAGGGGGGCTCTATAGAGAAACCTGTAGGGGAGGGGGGCTCTATAGAGAAACCTGCGAGCAAAAAGCAAAGAAATGGCCAAACTGCATAGCGCCCCTTTAATTTGCAACTACATGTTATAACAATATATGTATTAGGGGGTCCCTGCTCTGTCTCTCTCAGTTAAGGGGTCCTTGGCTTAAAAAACGTTGAAGACCCCTGGTCTAGGGTGTAGGCCTACGTACATGTAGGCTTGTGGGCTGTTATGGATGTGTGTTGTCTGTAGCTGCTTGTAACGAATTGCTCCTTATGGGATTAATAAAGTTGTTGAATTGAATTAAATGTTTGTTTTTTTTTTCAGATACTTTTCTGGTTTCTTTCCTTGTGTTTTAGATTCATACTCGTTAGAGTTCATGTTGCTTTGCTTTTTCTTATCATGTGCCATGAAATGTTTTGGTATTGACCGTATTTCAAGTGATTTCAAGTTGTTTTGGACGCCAGGAATACCAGCTTGTCGTCAAGGTGTCAGCTGATGGATCCTTATAATAACCCAAACTTTACATTTTGTCATCATTTTCTTCAGGTGTCTATGCATGGATTGGAATAAACTTTGTCCTCGGGAGGTTTAACCATGTGCACAATGGTAGGGACCGAAGCACTATTTCAACAGTGTGCCATTTAATTTATTTATTTTTATTTTTTTAAGTACATTTTGTATTGTCTACCACATGGTAAACCCCCCCCCCTGCCTTGATTTTTTTGTCAATCTTTGAAGACGGGGAAGCTGTAGTGGAGGTGAATGTCCCCGGTAGTGACCAGCAGGAGGCGCAGGTGAGGAAAAGGACTGCCGGGGTCCTGGACATGGGCGGGGTCTCCACACAGATCGCATACGAAGTGCCCAAAACTGTAAGCTTTGCTTCTCCACAACAGGTTATTATCCACAACCAATTCTGTTATTGTGCTGTCTTTGTTTTTTGTCACTCACCCTTTGATTCTTCTCCCTTCTTCCAACCTCTCTCATTCCCTGGTTTAAACCATGTTTGCACCATTTATGTCCCGCGGAGAGGATCTGCTCTCCATTCATCACTGTTGAAGTCACACTGTGAGCCTGTTGCATGACTCCATAGCAGGGTTTTTGGACTGAGATCATTAATTCATATACTTAAAAGACGGTTAAATGCAATGGAAGCTGTTCATGTTAAGTTGTTTTGTTTTTGTTGTTGTTTTGTAGTGATTGATGTGAATTAGCAGGTTTGGCACACACGGCTTTTCCTTTTGGCTCTTGTTGTTTTTTCTTTACACCACAAGATGCTCAATTTAATATTCATCATCGTCATCTAGTTAGACCGCTCTTTGTTCTATATTGTTTTGGGATACATTAAAGGGTAATTTTGTGGTTATTTATTGCAACCTGGACCCCATTGTCTTCCATTCATTGGTGACAACATTATGGAAAGGATCCCTACAGAGGTAGACCCTTTGATAAAGAGAAAGATCATTTTTGTTTAATGTGAAACAACCAAACCCACCAGACTCCATGTAAATAATCACTACTTTTAGCGTGTGTAGAGCAGCATATCTCCACCAGACTCCATGTAAATAATCACTACTTTTAGCGTGTGTAGAGCAGCATATCTCCACCAGACTCCATGTAAATAATCACTACTTTTAGCGTGTATAGAGCAGCATATCTCCACCAGACTCCATGTAAATAATCACTACTTTTAGCATGTATAGAGCTGCATATCTCCACCAGATTCCATGTAAATAATCACTACTTTTAGCGTGTATAGAGCACCATATCTCCACCAGACTCCATGTAAATAATCACTACTTTTAGCGTGTATAGAGCAGCATATCTCCACCAGACTCCATGTAAATAATCACTACTTTTAGCGTGTATAGAGCAGCATATTTCCACCAGACTCCATGTAAATAATCACTACTTTTAGCGTGTATAGAGCACCATATCTCCACCAGACTCCATGTAAATAATCACTACTTTTAGCATGTATATAGCTGCATTTTTCCACATGTAAATGAGTGAATTAAGAGTTTATTTCAACCAGACCAGAGTGGTGATTGTTGGAACAGAGGAAAGACGAATTAAGACGGCTTTTGATTTGATTTGATTTAGTTTTATTTTGTTTCTGTTGACTTTGAATGAAGCGTGCTTCACGATGATAAAATTACTGTTAATTTAAATAGAGTTTGGTGAGTTTGGTGATGGTGATTTTGGGGTTTCATGTTAAACTAAAAGGATCTTACTCTTTAACAAAAAGGTCTATCTCTGTAGGAATCCTTTCCATAATGTTGTCAAACACTTAATATAATAATCTCAAAACAGCACTTTTAGGGGACGAAAATTGATGGTGCACAATTGCCCGTGAGCGTTACACTTCAGCTAGTTTGCAGCGGTCTCATTTAATACTGGACCAATTTTAAAGAGTGCTGTTCCCATCAGTCTCATGGGAAAATAGGGTCCAGGTTGAAACCAAACGGAGTTTACCAATATACTAACTGGTTTTCTTGTTTCCTAGGAGGAAGTTGCCAAGAACTTACTGGCCGAGTTCAACTTGGGCTGCGACGCACATCGCACCGAGCATGTTTATCGTGTCTACGTGTCCACCTTCCTCGGGTTCGGAGGAAATGCAGCCCGCCAAAGATACGAGGACAGTGTCCTCAGAAATACCGCCACTCGAAACAAGTGAGCTCCACAGCCAGATCCCCTTTTCTGTACTGGATGTCTTCTCCCCCAGTCCGTGAGGTTTTTACACTGCGTCTCTGATTTCTCCAGACTCTTAGGGCAGCGTAACGGTGTGACGCCAGACTCCCCGCTCCTGGACCCTTGTCTGCCCGCAGACCTGCAGGATGAAATCGGTCCGTCTGCTCAGAAGCTCTATCTGCGAGGCACGGGAGACTTTGACCGGTGTAGACAGATTCTCCAGCCGTTCCTAAACCGCACCAACGAGACCCTGACCTCGCTCAACGGCGTCTACCAGCCGGCCATCGACTACGACAACAGTCAGTTCTACGGCTTCTCTGAGTTCTACTACTGCACGGAGGATGTGCTGCGCATGGGCGGCGATTATAACGCCTCCAAATATGCCCAAGCTGCCAAGGTACACAAACTCCACTCTCATCGGGACATTCAGTACACTAGAAGACTCTGAAAAGACTTAAGTCTGACACTAGCTCACATCTAAAGACATAATAGCACTGCGTTTTTAGTCAGAGACGAGAAGATTTTACTACTAAGACTTCAAGAAGGAAAAAGACTGACAGCTCGGACTGAGTTTTCTGACCTAATGCCTAAAAGACATTATAAGACTTTGTAAAGACTAAAGGTTTGACGTAATCTCACATCTAAAGACAATCTTCTCACGTCAAACGATCCAGACTGTTCTAACGGGTGTGGCTGGGTTGGATCAGTGGGTAGAGCAGGCACACATACTGTATACTTTGAGGATTATGGCTCAGCGCAGAGGTCCAGGGTTCAAATCCGACCTGTGACATGTGACGATTTCCTGCATGTCTTCCCCCTCTCTCTCTCCCCTTTCTCACCTAGCTGTCCTATCAAATAAAGGCAGAAAAGCCCAAAAAATAACCAACAATATTAGCGCGAGTGCTAGCTGAAGGTGCACTTGATTTTAAAAACAAATCAGTTTGCAACATTTTTCGCCGTCTTATATTTCTCTCTCTCTTATATTTCTCTCTTTTTCTCCGCCCCCCAAAATGCCGAGTGCAATGTAAAAAGTCAAGTTTAAAATACAAAGCTTAAATATTAATGTTAAACTGAAATCTTTTGATTGAGAGAAACATCAAAGATGAAACTCAAAATGGAAAATAGAAAAGCTTTAAATGGAAATGCGTAAATGAAAATCTCAAATTTTCTGAAACTAAAGGGGTGCAGAGGCACCTTATGGACAGCAGGGGGGGCTGGCTGCTGGGGGCATCTGTTGAGGCGTTCAGGGGCATCTGTTGAGGCGTTCAGGGGCATCTGTTGAGGCGTTCAGGGGCGTCTGTTGAGGCGTTCAGGGGCGTCTGTTGAGGCGTTCAGGGGCGTCTGTTGAGGCGTTCAGGGGCGTCTGTTGAGGCGTTCAGGGGCATCTGTTGAGGCGTTCAGGGGCGTCTGTTGAGGCGTTCAGGGGCGTCTGTTGAGGCGTTCAGGGGCGTCTGTTGAGGCGTTCAGGGGCGTCTGTTGAGGTGTCAGGGGCATCTCTTGAGGCGTTCAGGGGCATCTGGCTGCAGTTTCACTGCCAGGCTAACTTGGCCTCATCATTAGATAGAAACTGACGATGCTAAACACAAAAATGTTAGAATTAAATACTAAACCTAATGCATTAAACCTATGTCATCATTTTATTTATTTTAAACAAGTCTCCCAAAGAGGTGTGTGTGTGTGTGTGTGTGTGTGTGTGTCACACGCGCACACGCACACAGTAAAAACCGGGGACATTTCTGGGGACAGATCCAGTCGGGGACAGGTCCCCAAAACCGGGGACGTCTGGTCACCCTAGTCTATGGGAACAGATGGTGCAGTGTCGTAAATCCACGTTCATCATGATGTCATCTGTGCATGTGCAGTCTCTATGAAGCATGTCAGATACTACATCATTGTTTTAACCGACGGAGGTTAACGTCGTCTTTCTTACCATTTGAAACGTTCCTGATGTTGTCCAGAGTTACTGTTCGACCCAGTGGCAGACGCTGAGGGAGCGCTTCGACTCCGGCCTGTACGCCTCGCACGCCGATCTCCACCGACTGAAGTAAGTCTCACAGAATCATCAGACCACCAGGTGGTCCCAGACAAAGGTGCCCGCTAGCGTAAAGAGGAATGAATCCATGTCTCTTATGTTCCTGCCTGCAGGTACCAGTGCTTTAAATCAGCTTGGATGTATGAAGCGCTGCACTCGGGCTTCTCTTTCCCGCCCGACTATAAAAACCTGAAGACCGCCCTGCTGGTCTACGATAAGGAGGTCCAATGGACGCTTGGAGCCATTCTCTACAGGACACGGTTTCTGCCTCTGAGGTAAGATTTCTGTCACTTATGCCTCGCTCTTAGTCTCTTTACTGGTTAAGCTTTAACCCCATTAACCGTGAACTTATCCTTTCAGGTCAAAATTGGGGGGAAAAATATGTTTTTGTCGCTTATTCTGATTTATTTGTCACTTTTTCCAGCTTTTGGGGCTTTTTTTAAAAAACCTGAGCTGGTTTAATAATAGGCTTTACACTTATTCTTGGAATTTATGGTCAACAAACCTCATTTATATCAAATTATACATAAGTTTTTAGTTAAAAAGGCAGAAATTATGAACTATTTGGACTAATAGTTAAGATCAGAGGATGTTGAGTGGATCTCAGATGGTAGATGTCAAAGTTTAGTCAAGATACTGTTTTAAAACCATTAAAAAAAAAAAGGAATTCAAATTCTATAAGATTAAATAAAACACCCAAAAAATGTAATGAAAGTAATCCTTTAAATTACCTGAAGAACGTCGTATGGAATTATCCATGTTATTTTTGGGCAATATGATTGAAAGAAATCCATATTTCTGATATAAAACACTTAGAAACGGGTCAGTTTGACCCGAGGACAACACACGGCCCTTAACACTAGAACTGCCATGAGCGGTATTTTGACCGTCAGTTTCCAAAATCTATAATCTCTCATGATAAATACCTAATTGCAAAATTAATGCAGGAATTGTGTTAGGATATCTTTTAGAAAAACGAAATAATACCAAAATGTACAATTTAACGGGTTTAATTATACACTTGAGTAGCACAGTTGTTTCAATAATTCATATCATGGCATAGTAAAACGTAATTATTTCATTCACATCTGAAAAATATGGTATGTAAATTCATTCAACATAACTTATAACAAGCAAATAACACCTAAAAGTATCTTATTTGAACATTTATAACCTAACCTAACCTGTCACTGCCTCCGTGTTGGTGTCTGCTGTGGTGCGCGGCGCTGCTCGGACCGTGCCCCGCTCCTCTATAAACTCGTGCTCTCAGCTCCTCTGCCATTTGCTGCCTGAACTTCCTCCGGACAGTTTCACTGCTGGTGCCCTCCTTGGAGAGGATGTGTGCGATGATTCCAGCCAGTTTGAGGAGGATGTATAAAGTTATATGAACACGTAGGCAGCCAGCGGCCATCTAGCTCCGTGTACCGAGGCTTCCACAGAGCGAGCGCCCGGCGCTGCCCTCTGATTCAGAACCGAGTCCATCCACGCCGTATGTATTGTCGTTACCGACTCTGGCTTGTGCCTTCGGCCCATTGCTGATTCCCACACTTGTTACTCAAGACCGCTTATGACGTTTCTCTGGCAGAGACGCTGATAGTAACTAAGCAACCAATATGCATCTTCAACTGAGCGGTCAATATGACCGTGTATGGCCAAAATAGGTAAAAGTGATTTTATTTTCTTTGCCTTGTGTGTAATGTATATAAAAACTATTTTAAATTAAAATATAGACCCTTTTAGGAAAAGTCAGGTACCAGCAGGATTGTATTTTTTTTATCCAGCAA
>CM057241.1:3455260-3510260 GCA_029931835.1 Etheostoma nigrum | reverse complement strand
GTTTCAGCCAGCAGGATAATTAATAGATCCAGTCCAACTCGTTTGCTGTGGAGATCATGAACACAAGACATCAAGATGCTGGTTAGACAGCAGGATTATTGCACAGTATGCAGTATTAGATACAGTATTAGGGACCACTAAGGTCTATATAAAAGAGACTTCAGATACAGTATTAGGGGACCACTAAGGTCTATATAAAAGAGACTTCAGATACAGTATTAGGGGACCACTAAGGTCTATATAAAAGAGACTTCAGATACAGTATTAGGGGACCACTAAGGTCTATATAAAAGAGACTTCAGATACAGTATTAGGGGACCACTAAGGTCTATATAAAGAGACTTCAGATACAGTATTAGGGGACCACTAAGGTCTATATAAAAGAGACTTCAGATACAGTATTAGGGGACCACTAAGGTCTATATAAAAGAGACTTCAGATACAGTATTAGGGGACCACTAAGGTCTATATAAAAGAGACTTCAGATACAGTATTAGAGGACCACTAAGGTCTATATAAAAGAGACTTCAGATACAGTATTAGGGGACCACTAAGGTCTATATAAAAGAGACTTCAGATACAGTATTAGGGGACCACTAAGGTCTATATAAAAGAGACTTCAGATACAGCATTAGGGGACCACTAAGGTCTATATAAAGAGACTTCAGATACAGTATTAGGGGACCACTAAGGTCTATATAAAAGAGACTTCAGATACAGTATTAGGGACCACTAAGGTCTATATAAAAGAGACTTCAGATACAGTATTAGGGGACCACTAAGGTCTATATAAAAGAGACTTCAGATACAGTATTAGGGGACCACTAAGGTCTATATAAAAGAGACTTCAGATACAATATTAGGGGACCACTAAGGTCTATATAAAGAGACTTCAGATACAGTATTAGAGGACCACTAAGGTCTATATAAAAGAGACTTCAGATACAGTATTAGGGGACCACTAAGGTCTATATAAAAGAGACTTCAGATACAGTATTAGGGGACCACTAAGGTCTATATAAAAGAGACTTCAGATACAGCATTAGGGGACCACTAAGGTCTATATAAAGAGACTTCAGATACAGTATTAGGGGACCACTAAGGTCTATATAAAGAGACTTCAGATACAGTATTAGGGACCACTAAGGTCTATATAAAAGAGACTTCAGATACAGTATTAGGGGACCACTAAGGTCTATATAAAAGAGACTTCAGATACAGTATTAGGGGACCACTAAGGTCTATATAAAAGAGACTTCAGATACAGTATTAGGGGACCACTAAGGTCTATATAAAAGATACTTCAGATACAGTATTAGGGGACCACTAAGGTCTATATAAAAGAGACTTCAGATACAGTATTAGGGACCACTAAGGTCTATATAAAAGAGACTTCAGATACAGTATTAGGGGACCACTAAGGTCTATATAAAAGAGACTTCAGATACAGTATTAGGGGACCACTAAGGTCTATATAAAAGACTTCAGATACAGTATTAGGGGACCACTAAGGTCTATATAAAGAGACTTCAGATACAGTATTAGGGACCACTAAGGTCTATATAAAGAGACTTCAGATACAGTATTAGGGACCACTAAGGTCTATATAAAAGAGACTTCAGATACAGTATTAGGGGACCACTAAGGTCTATATAAAAGAGACTTCAGATACAATATTAGGGGACCACTAAGGTCTATATAAAGAGACTTCAGATACAGTATTAAGGACCACTAAGGTCTATATAAAAGAGACTTCAGATACAGTATTAGGGGACCACTAAGGTCTATATAAAAGAGACTTCAGATACAGTATTAGGGGACCACTAAGGTCTATATAAAAGAGACTTCAGATACAGTATTAGGGGACCACTAAGGTCTATATAAAAGAGACTTCAGATACAGCATTAGGGGACCACTAAGGTCTATATAAAGAGACTTCAGATACAGTATTAGGGGACCACTAAGGTCTATATAAAGAGACTTCAGATACAGTATTAGGGACCACTAAGGTCTATATAAAAGAGACTTCAGATACAGTATTAGGGGACCACTAAGGTCTATATAAAAGAGACTTCAGATACAGTATTAGGGGACCACTAAGGTCTATATAAAAGAGACTTCAGATACAGTATTAGGGGACCACTAAGGTCTATATAAAGAGACTTCAGATACAGTATTAGGGGACCACTAAGGTCTATATAAAGAGACTTCAGATACAGTATTAGGGGACCACTAAGGTCTATATAAAAGAGACTTCAGATACAGTATTAGGGGACCACTAAGGTCTATATAAAGAGACTTCAGATACAGTATTAGGGACCACTAAGGTCTATATAAAAGAGACTTCAGATACAGTATTAGGGGACCACTAAGGTCTATATAAAAGAGACTTCAGATACAGTATTAGGGGACCACTAAGGTCTATATAAAAGAGACTTCAGATACAGTATTAGGGGACCACTAAGGTCTATATAAAGAGACTTCAGATACAGTATTAGGGGACCACTAAGGTCTATATAAAGAGACTTCAGATACAGTATTAGGGGACCACTAAGGTCTATATAAAAGAGACTTCAGATACAGTATTAGGGGACCACTAAGGTCTATATAAAAGAGACTTCAGATACAGTATTAGGGACCACTAAGGTCTATATAAAAGAGACTTCAGATACAGTATTAGGGGACCACTAAGGTCTATATAAAAGAGACTTCAGATACAGTATTAGGGGACCACTAAGGTCTATATAAAAGAGACTTCAGATACAGTATTAGGGGACCACTAAGGTCTATATAAAAGAGACTTCAGATACAGTATTAGGGGACCACTAAGGTCTATATAAAAGCCTCCACAGAGCACCATGTCATGGGACCTTTAACACGATTAGTTTCTGGGCTCATTTAATTGAATAAGAAAGTCATTAAACCGGTGAAGGAGCACCAGTTAGCGTCCATGTTTGAAAGTGAGATAACAACATCATACTTCTTATAATAAAACATAAATGTGTTTGCTTTGCTAAGAGGCTTCTGGACAGGCTATTTATTTATGAATGGATTATCATAACGAGAAACGGCTGATGTGTGAGATCAGTTTACATGAAATCGAGCTACAGGCGTGAGGATGAGTGCAGGTGTTGCATCACATAACTGACAACACTTCTTCAGTGGTGTAGTCTAATGTAGTTGGGGGGGGGGGTCCAAACGCACCCACACACACACTCACTCACTCACTCACAGAGACACACACACGCACACTCACACAAACACGCATGCACCCACACACACACTCACTCACTCACTCACAGAGACACACACACGCACACTCACACAAACACGCATGCACCCACACACACACTCACTCACTCACTCACAGAGACACACACACGCACACTCACACAAACACGCATGCACCCACACACACACTCACTCACTCACTCACAGAGACACACACACGCACACTCACACAAACACGCATGCACCCACACACACACTCACTCACTCACTCACAGAGACACACACACGCACACTCACACAAACACGCATGCACCCACACACACACTTACTCACTGAGAGACACACACACACTCACTCACTCACTGAGACACACAAACACACTCACATAGAGACACACAAACTCACGCACGGACCCACACACAAACACACTCACATAGACACACATACACACACTAACACACACACCGAGCCCCCCCCCCCCCCAACCGAGATATACACCTTTATCCCGTTTTAAACCTCTCATTCAGGGTGCGTGGGCTTTGCTTCTGTACGCGCTTCAGGCCGTTTACTTTGAGCGTTATGACATGTGCAGTATGTTGGGGGGGGGGTTGTTGCGTAATCTCATTTTATTATTTTATAACTTCTTGATTTGACTTTTTGTTGGGTAATTTATAAGTTATACTGAACACTATATCATACACCAAACTACTTTGTCAAGGCAATTGTCGCAGACAGATTTCCCAAATTGCTTTGAAATCATTAGCCTGACTTCTTCTTTCTGTTTTTAAAGTGTTTTTATTTACTTTGTTGACAACATACGAAAAAATAAATAAAAATCAACACCAGGAAATACAACTTAAACAAACAAGCACACTCTCACACACACACACACACACACACACACACACACACACACACACACACACACACACACACACACTATAGAGCTCCCCCTACAGGTTTCTCTATAGAGCCCCCCTACAGGTTTCTCTATAGAGCCCCCCTACAGGTTTCTCTATATAGCCCCCCCTACAGGTTTCTCTATAGAGCTCCCCCCCCCCCCTACAGGTTTCTCTATATAGCCCCCCTACAGGTTTCTCTATAGAGCCCCCCCTACAGGTTTCTCTATATAGCCCCCCCTACAGGTTTCTCTATAGAGCCCCCCTACAGGTTTCTCTATAGAGCCCCCCCTACAGGTTTCTCTATATAGCCCCCCCTACAGGTTTCTCTATATAGCCCCCCCTACAGGTTTCTCTATAGAGCCCCCCCTACAGGTTTCTCTATAGAGCCCCCCCTACAGGTTTCTCTATAGAGCCCCCCCTACAGGTTTCTCTATATAGCCCCCCCTACAGGTTTCTCTATATAGCCCCCCCCCCTACAGGTTTCTTTATAGAGCCCCCCTACAGGTTTCTCTATAGAGCTCCTCCCCCCTACAGGTTTCTCTATATAGCCCCCCTACAGGTTTCTCTATAGAGCCCCCCTACAGGTTTCTCTATATAGCCCCCCCTACAGGTTTCTCTATAGAGCTCCCCCCCCCCCTACAGGTTTCTCTATATAGCCCCCCTACAGGTTTCTCTATATAGCCCCCCCCCCTACAGGTTTCTCTATAGAGCCCCCCCTACAGGTTTCTCTATAGCGCCCCCCCTACAGGTTTCTCTATAGAGCCCCCCCTACAGGTTTCTCTATAGAGCCCCCCCTACAGGTTTCTCTATATAGCCCCCCTACAGGTTTCTCTATATAGCCCCCCCCCCCTTACAGGTTTCTTTATAGAGCCCCCCCTACAGGTTTCTCTATAGAGCCCCCCCTACAGGTTTCTCTATAGAGCCCCCCCTACAGGTTTCTGTATAGAGCCCCCCTACAGGTTTCTGTATAGAGCCCCCCTACAAGTTTCTCTATAGAGCCCCCCCTACAGGTTTCTGTATAGAGCCCCCCTACAGGTTTCTCTATAGAGCCCCCCCTACAGGTTTCTCTATAGAGCCCCCCCTACAGGTTTCTCTATAGAGCCCCCCTACAGGTTTCTCTATAGAGCCCCCCTACAGGTTTCTCTATAGAGCCCCCCCTACAGGTTTCTCTATAGAGCCCCCCTACAGGTTTCTCTATAGAGCCCCCCTACAGGTTTCTGTATAGAGCCCCCCTACAGGTTTCTGTATAGAGCCCCCCTACAGGTTTCTCTATAGAGCCCCCCCTACAGGTTTCTCTATAGAGCCCCCCCTACAGGTTTCTCTATAGAGCCCCCCCTACAGGTTTCTCTATAGAGCCCCCCTACAGGTTTCTCTATAGAGCCCCCCCTACAGGTTTCTCTATAGCGCCCCCCCTACAGGTTTCTGAAGCGAGACGACCACCATTCAACTCGAAAAAAAGTCACATAACCACTCCAATGACTCCGAAGCTGTTAAGGTACATTAAGCTAAAAGAACTGCATAGTTCCCCTTTAAAGACTGTGGACATAAAAAAACTGACAAAACAAACAACTACAATGAAAAGTGTCCAGACAAAGAAATAACCAACTAACCAATAACCAACTAACCAATAACCAACTAACCAATAACCAACTAACCAATCATTTTAACAGTAAAAGTCAAGTAAATTCTAGTTTATGGTGTAAGAGAGAATTATTATTAGTATCTTTTAAAAGAAACTAAGCTTTAACCCTTGTGTTGTCTTCCCGTCAAAATTGATAATCAACACTTTTGTTTATCAATGTTTTTACCTTTTTCTTACGTTTTCAAAACTACATAACACTAGCTTATTAACTTTAGTTTTACAGTTATTTTTCGAATTTATGGTCAATAAACCTCATTTATGGAAATTATACCTAATGTTTGAGTTAGAAAAGCAGAAATTAGGAATTATTGAGACTAAAATTAAAGGAATGGATGTTGATGATAATCACAGACTGGAATATGTCAACTTTTACTCAATACTATTTCAAAAACACTTCCATTTGTTTTACAATGCTATAAAATTGAATAAGACGCCCCAAAATTAATGAAAGTAGAAATGTGTATTTGCTAAAGAGCGTTGTGTGGAATCAATCATGTTATTTTGGGGAATTAAAATAAACATTGATATAGGACAACATGAGGACACATGAGGACAATATGATGACAACATGAGGACACCATGAGGACAACATGGGTTAAAAGAACTTCGGCCAGAGAAAGCCGTATATCATCAAGAGAAATTCCATCTAATTTTACTGTTTCCATAAGCTATTTTTAATTCGATATCACTTAATTTGGATAAAAACGTGTGGATGGAAACATACAGACAGAAAAAAAGAATCCTCTTCAAGATCTTGCCGATGCCAATGCCTGTTCTACATGGATTTTGAATTAAACCAATAACCATGTTGTGAACAAGTGTGTTTCATAAATGGTTTTGTTTTGAGGGTGGTAGATACTTTGTGTGCAATAGTGTGTGTGTGTGTGTGTGTGTGTGTGTGTGTGTGTGTGTGTGTGTGCGTTGGACTCTGTCTTATTTATGATTATACTTTCTACCTTGTGCTCCCCCACATGTATTTCAGAGCTGTAAGTTACCTTGCGTTTATGTGAGATATTAAAAAACTACACATGGCCAGTTAATACAATATGATGCAAAGTTAATAAAAAATTAGTTTTACTTTTGTAACACTGTGAAGCAATTTGACTTGTAATGGAGTAGCTTTAATACTTCCCTCCCAAGGCTATTTGTCGGTCTTATTATTTCCTTAAACAACTGGTAAACCATATTCGAGGAAACTAATAAGGAAGTTGGAGCCGAAAAGGAGAGTTCCCTATAGTATTAGTAAAAAACAGATGATGCCTGATAAGGAGACCATCCCTACTTATCTAACCGAGCAGGTATGCGATTAAACTTTTGTCAAACCCATTCAAAACAGACACAAGCAGGCATGCACAGCAGCAGCAGCTCAGTGAACTGTCAAAGGAATCTACCACCAGAAACTTTTCATTGGCTGCCTCAAACCAAGAGCCCGCCCCTTTGTTGATTCTCCTGGACATTATTGGTCCATATTCATCTGAGCCACGCCCCCGGTGGGGGACGTCACAGGGGCGCTGGAACTCCAGTAAGTAGAGATGATGTTGTGGTTATCCATGCCGCCGCCGCCGACTTCTGTCTGAGTGTTACCTTGTTCAGGAGACCGACGGGAGGAGAGCTCTCCACGCATGGAGTTGAGCTCGGACCCGGCGGTGGCAACACTGGAGATGTCGCAGACCACGAGCAAAGACGACGAGCCTTTCGGTAGTGACGGCGGCGGCGACTACGAGAGCTTGCCACCTCATGTCTCAGTGACGACCCACATGACAGCGGGAGCCGTGGCTGGCATCCTGGAGCACACGGTGATGTACCCCGTGGACTCCGTCAAGGTAACGTACACAGAGGCGGCGTAGCTCCGCCACAACGGCTCATTCACGTATTAGCACACAGAGCCGTTGCTAAGTGTGCGAACGTTCTGTTGCTAACGACCGTTAGCAACAGAACGTTCGATATACCCGTTCGAACGTTCGATGTACTCGTTCGAACGTTCGATACACTCACCTTCAGTTAGCTTAGCTGGTTAAAACACGTCCGCTTGGCTGCGTCCACTGAACAAACTAGTCGAGCAGGCTAACGTAACGTTGCGTTAAACCGGAATAAAAACCGAGCTCCAGTTTTTATTATTTCCCGTAGTTCCTTTCTCGGTGTAACCTAACTTTGCTAACATTGCTACTGAACGTCCAGTGTCACCTTAATTTTTCCCAAAGTCACATTTCAGCAAGGTTACAGCTCGTTTTGCTGCGTAAACACCTTTCAATGCTATAACTCGGGTTGTTTTTCAAACAGTGTAACGACACGAGTTATCCAGAAATAATAATAATCATACGTTTATCTAATATAAGTTGACACATTTTTACAGAGCAAAGTCACAAAGTGTTTCACTAGAGTGCAAGTGTTAAAAATGAGATTAACTAATATTCAAAAAAATCTAATCAAATAAACCAGCTGGGACGTCATCTTGGGCTTTTTGCTAAGTAGCTACATCTTCTCAAATGTGATTTCTTTTATTTTTTTAATAATTGTAAACTTAATATTTTTGGCTTTTGGACAGCTAGTCGGACACAACAAAACATTTGAAGATGTCACCTTGGGCTCCTGGGAATTAGGTGAGCTTATTGAACTAGGGCTGCAACTAACATTAATGATTATTTTCATTGTTGGGTAATGTGTTGATTATTTTCTGGATGAATGGAAAATAGTGAGGAAATAGTGAACGATGTGGATCAGTGTCTCCCAAAAAGCCCAAGATGACGTCCTCAAATGTCTCGTTGTGTCCACAACTCAAAGATATTCAGTTTAGTGTCACAGAGGAAAATGAGGTTGCTTTCACACCTGGAGCGTTTAAAACAAAGCACCTGCCTCGTTTGGTTAGATAGAGGCGTTGATTTGGGCAACTCTGGTCCGCTTGAAAATAACACACACACACACACACACACACACACACACACACACACACAC
Organism: Etheostoma nigrum; assembly: GCA_029931835.1. NCBI lineage: Eukaryota > Metazoa > Chordata > Actinopteri > Perciformes > Percidae > Etheostoma > Etheostoma nigrum. The sequence continues at coordinate 3,501,533 of CM057241.1, read as the reverse complement.
ACACACACACACACACAGTAACACACACACAGACACAGTAACACACACACAGACACAGTAACACACACACAGACAGGGTAACACACACAGAGTAACACACACAGACACAGTAACACACACACAGTAACATACACACAGACAGTAACACAGACACAGTGTTACACACACACACACCCACACACAGTGTAACACACACACACACACAGGGTAACACAAACAGACACAGTAACACACACACAGACACTAACACACACACACTCACACACGGTAACACACTCACACACGGTAACACACACACAGGGTAAAACACACACTGTAACACGCACACAAACTGTAACAAGCACACAAAAAACATACACACACAAACAGTAACACACGCACACACAGTAACTCACACACACACACACTGTGACACACACGCAAACTGTAACAAGCACACAAAACACATACACACACAATCAGTAACACACACACACACACACAATATTACACACGCGCGCACACACACACACACACACACACACACACAGTAACACACACACACATTTCAGTTCGAACGTTAACCGACCCAAATACAGCAGGGTACCAACAACAACAACGGAGCATTTACCCGCCTGCGATACTTATACATGACAATAACTTTCAGATTCATGAGCACGAACTGCTGGTCGTCTGCGTGACATCATCGGTCTGCATGACATCACTGGTCTGCGTGACATCGTCGTCATCTCTCTCTCCTTCACACGCTGTCTGTCGGCTGCTCACGTTGTTCTTCTTCTTCTAAGATATTAGAAACACTAAAGCAGAGCCAGGAAACACACAACGTTATAAATATGAATTTGATCCTTTATTTTCTGAGATGTTGCATCTTCACCCCCGAGTCCAGGCGCCCGAACTCATCGCAGCTCTAAAGTCTCTCTGGAGTCGAGGCCGAGACTGAGCCGCCGTCAGCTTTTAACCCTCCAAACTTAATCAGGTTATATTAATTTATTATTTTTAACAATGAGCTGCAAATGACTGGAAATATTCATTTTATTTCAATAACCGTATAAACAGATGTTTTTAGACTTCTAAAACAAATCCAAAAAAAACTAAATAGAAACACACACACACAGAGACACACAAACACACTCACACACACACACACAGAGACACACACACACACTCACACACAGAGACACACAAACACACTCACACACGACACACACACAAACACACTCACTCACAGAGACACAGTAACACACACACACAGATTGTGTGAATCGGCGTGATCTACGTTACGTTTCACCCGTTTGACTTCAGACGTCACGTCTTCTTTTAGTTATATTTACTATTATATATTTATATTATACTCTTTTAGTTATACTTATATTTCTATTTATTTACCCTCGTGTTGTCTTCACGTCGACCGTAACTTTGTGTTTTTTTGGGTTGAAATTTCAACATTTAGCTGTTCTTTTTCTACACTTTTCTCAAAGTTTTTGTCAATTTTATTCACTTTTCTGACAATTTTTTTAAAAATATGTTTTTGTCCATTTTTTAACAAGTTTATTGGTGATTTTTCCAAAGTTTTTGAAGTTGTTTATTTTCTTTTTTTGGTCACTTTTTCCGCATTTAAAAACAATGTTGTGTTTTTGTAGTATTTTTCAATATTTGTCACTTTTTTCAACGATCTTTTGTCATAGTTCTGATGTAGAAAGTTTTTGTAAACGGATCAAATTTGACCCGTTTTCCTATATCAATGTTCTTTTTAATCCCCCAAAATAACATGATTGATTCCACCCAACGCTCTTTGCCAAGTACAAATCTCTACTTTCATTCATTTTGGGGCGTCTTATTCAATTTTATAGCATTGTAAAACAAATGGAAGTGTTTTTGAAATAGTATTGAGTAAAAGTTGACATATTCCAGTCTAAATAATTCCTAATTTCTGCTTTTCTAACTCAAACATTAGGTATCATTTCCTATAAATGAGGTTTATTGACCATAAATTCCAAAAATAACTGTAAAACTAAAGTTAACAAGGTAGTGTTAATTGTCAAAAAAGTGACAAACATTGAAAAAAGCCATAAGAAAAAGTTAGAAACCAATTTTAAAAAGCATCAACAAAAGAGTTGATTTTTTTTTTTTTGACAGGAAGACTACACGAGGGTTAAAATTGGCCGGTGTCACAAACATTTGGGTTTAAAATGTGAACTTTGCCCCCCCAGTCCTCCTCGTCTGCTCGGCTATTGTTTCCGAACAATGACTCGTTGTCCTGATAACGCGGCACGCTGCCCTCGGTGATCCTGGCGTGGCACAGGCAGGCGTCATTAACACTGCACGGGGAACCTTACATGCTCTAGTCTTTCCAAATGAACCGTCTTTTATTACTCAAACCACATTTCCTCTTGAGGTTTCCAAGTTTACACAAGAACACTGACACACACACACTTAGTGAGTTTGAAACTGGACAATATGATCTGTTTTGTGCAATAACACCGGCTTGAAATGTGTGCAATACTCAACTGCTATTATTATTATTATTATTATTATTATTATTGTTATTATCATCATTACTCTTCACCATTACAACTCCTTAATTATGTAAATACCGTATCATAATGTTCCTTTAACTATGTAAATATAGCACATATCCATACTCCTTATATTTCTTTATTGATATTTCTACTATTTGTGCAACTGCAACAGAGTTTCCCTTCGGGGATCAATAATGTATTTCTGATTCTGATAGAAAAGGGCTGCTGCGTATCAACACTGATTTTCTGAATCAATTTGATTTTATTTCCAATTTCCTACTTTTTGGTATAGAAAATGACTCAATCAAAATAGTATAGTTTTAGATTAGTTTAGTTAGAATAATTTAATAGTTGACATCTAGTTTGACCATCATAACAACAGAAAGCCTCAACAAAAGTTTTATTTTCAATTTTGACGGGAAGATAACACGAGGGTTAAAATACATGCAGACGTGTCCGGGGACCTCCCTAGATAGTGGGAGATCTCAACTCCCCTCCCCAATGTTGAACCCAAAGTTACACCCTTGGGTGGTCTTAACAGTCAGCCTGTGTGTTTCAGCCTGGCGGAGACGCAGCAGGGCTCGGGGAGCAGCCTGGGATCATGGAAGGAGGGGGTCTTATCGCTGTTGTGCACATTGTGAGTCCGCCCGGCGCGGTAAAGGGTGTGTGTCTGCCGCTGCTCTTCTGCAGGGTTGATTAGTAAACCGCCACAGAGGCGGGACTGCTGAACATGCTGTAGATGGTGGAGGCGTGCTAAACATGATCTGTAACCAAGACAAGAGGCTGGCAAGACACTGAACCCCGAGTTGCCCCCGATGCTGCGTCGTGTGTGTGTGTGTGTGTGTATATCTGATGAGCCGGTGTGTAGATGTGTGTGTGTGTGTGTGTGTGTGTGTGTGATGTGAGTGAGTGTGTGTGAGTGTGTATCTGATGAGCAGGTGGCACCTTGTACGGCAGCCTCGGCCACAGTGTGTGAATGTGTGTGAATGGTGAATGGTTCCTGTATGATGTAAAAGCGCTTTGAGTAGTCGCATTAATTAGACATTTAAGGCTAAAATTTTAAAATCCCACATCAGAATTGTCCGATATTACCTGAGTGACACACTGGATATATGATAATAATAAATTGAATTTGTATAGCGCTTTTCCCAAGCTCAAAGTCGCTTTACAGAGTAGAAGGAAAAAAAAAAAAAACTAAGGATAGGCAGAACAGAAGAGATGGGTCTTTAGACGGGCCTGAAAAATGGTGAGGGACTCAGAGATGCGGATCTCATGGGGGAGGGAGTTCCAGAGCCTGGGAGCTGCCCTGGAAGAGGCTCTGTCCCCAAAACTGCAGAGCTTTGACTTGGGGACGTAGAGGAGACCGGCTGAGGTGGATCTGAGGGACCGTGAAGCTTGGTAGGGGGACGTAGAGTAGACCAGCTGAGGCGGATCTGAGGGACCGTCAAGGTTGGTAGGGGGAGAGGAGGACAGTGAGGTATGACGGGGCAAGGTGGTGTATGGCTTTGTAGGTAAGGACCAGGATTTTGCATGTGATCCGGTGAGAAATGGGAAGCCGGTGTAGCTGTTTTAGGACCGGAGTGATGTGGTGCCAGGATGTGGAGCGGGTGATGAGTCGTGCGGCTGAGTTCTGAACCAGTTGGAGCCTTTTAATGGAGGCTGAGCTGATGCCGAGGAGTAGTGAGATGCAATAGTCAAGTCGTGAGGAGATGAAGGCATGAATGAGTCTTTCGGCAGCAGAGGGAGTGAGTGAGGGTCTGATTTTGGCAATATTTCGAAGATGAAAGAAGGAGATTTTGATGACTTGACGTTGATGATAACGTCTTCATGCAGACTTTGTTTAATTTGGTTAATTATTACCTGTTTCACATTGCTTGAGATATTAATTTGAAAATAAATCATGGATAAAACGCTAGCTCCAGTATCACATGTTCAATTACACATCGGACATTCAGGGTTTCCACGGGGTTTAAAAAAGTCTTAACATTAACATTTTAGGCCTTAAAAAGTCTCAGAGCTGAAGTATTGTGTTCTAGGTCTTTAATAATTTTAAGCAGGTCTTACATGTAACGCTACCTCTAGTGGGTTTTATTCCATAGTTATTTCTTTTGCTCGTCCAAATATAATTCGCTGTATTTACCAACTATCTCTGTTTTGCTTTTATTCAGTTTGAATAAATGCATTTACTTATTTTGTGACTCTGCATTTTGTACTTTTACGTTGTGATAAAGGTCTTTAATTTCATTCATAATGCTCTAAAAAGTCTTGTGGAAACCTGCAGAAACCCTGATATTAGAGCTGCAAATAGTAGATTAATCGATTAATCATTACAGTAATTTTTCAGCCTTTCAAATATTTAGATCTCCAGCTCTTTTCTGTTTTATATCACATTAAACGGAATATCTTCGAGTTGTGGACACAATAAGACATATAATGATGTGACTTTGAGAAAATAGAATCAACATTTTTCACCGGAAAAAAAAATTGATTAATCGAAAAAAAAAAAAAATCAGCAGAAAAATCAATAATTAGTAAATAAATATAGTTAGTCGCAGCCCTAATACATGTTACGCAGCAATCTAAAAAGTGGGCACCTGTTGTAGGTAACGATGATCTCTCAATGGATAGAAAGGCCATTGGACTGTTTCCCGTGGTCATTTGATTGGTACACAACAAAATGGCGATTGTTGTTGTCATAGCGACAACATGCATCAGTGATGTTGCAGCTCGCTGGGAGGAGAGCCGCCTGATGCAGCTCAGGAGATGTTCTCGGAGTTGCAGGGAGTGAAGAGGGACCGTTAGACCCACCCGGTCAGCAGACCGCTAACATTAGACCCACTGGGTCAGTAGACCGCTAACGTTAGACCCAGCGGCGGTGGGTCAGCAGACCGCTAACGTTAAACCCAGTGGCGGTGGGTCAGCAGACCGCTAACGTTAGACCCAGGGGCGGTGGGTCAGCAGACCGCTAACGTTAGACCCAGCGGGTCAGTAGACCGCTAACGTTAGACCCAGGGGCGGCGGGTTAGAGGACCGCTAACGTTAGACCCAGCGGCGGTGGGTCAGCGGACCGCTAACATTAGACCCAGGGGCGGCGGGTCAGCGGACCGCTAACATTAGACCCAGGGGCGGCGGGTCAGCGGACCGCTAACATTAGACCCAGGGGCGGCGGGTCAGCGGACCGCTAACATTAGACCCAGGGGCGGCGGGTCAGCGGACCGCTAACATTAGACCCAGGGGCGGCGGGTCAGCGGACCGCTAACATTAGACCCAGGGGCGGCGGGTCAGCGGACCGCTAACATTAGACCCAGGGGCGGCGGGTCAGCAGACCGCTAACGTTAGACCCAGGGGCGGCGGGTCAGCGGACCGCTAACGTTAGACCCAGCGGCGGCGGGTTAGCGGACCGCTAACGTTAGACCCAGCGGCGGCGGGTTAGAGGACCGCTAACGTTAGACCCAGCGGGTCAGTAGACCGCTAACATTAGACCCAGGGGCAGCGGGTCAGCAGACCGCTAACGTTAGACCCAGCGGCAGCGGGTCAGTAGACCGCTAACATTAGACCCAGCGGGTCAGTAGACCGCTAACATTAGACCCAGGGGCAGCGGGTCAGCAGACCGCTAACATTAGACCCAGGGGCGGCGGGTCAGCGGACCGCTAACATTAGACCCAGGGGCGGCGGGTCAGCAGACCGCTAACATTAGACCCAGGGGCGGCGGGTCAGCGGACCGCTAACATTAGACCCAGGGGCGGCGGGTCAGCGGACCGCTAACATTAGACCCAGGGGCGGCGGGTCAGCAGACCGCTAACGTTAGACCCAGCGGCGGCGGGTCAGCAGACCGCTAACGTTAGACCCAGCGGGTCAGCAGACCGCTAACATTAGACCCAGGGGCGGCGGGTCAGCAGACCGCTAACATTAGACCCAGGGGCGGCGGGTCAGCGGACCGCTAACATTAGACCCAGGGGCGGCGGGTTAGCGGACCGCTAACGTTAGACCCAGCGGCGGCGGGTTAGAGGACCGCTAACGTTAGACCCAGCGGGTCAGTAGACCGCTAACATTAGACCCAGGGGCAGCGGGTCAGCAGACCGCTAACGTTAGACCCAGCGGCGGCGGGTTAGAGGACCGCTAACGTTAGACCCAGCAGCGGTGGGTTAGAGGACCGCTAACGTTAGACCCAGCGGGTCAGTAGACCGCTAACATTAGACCCAGCGGCGGCGGGTTAGAGGACCGCTAACGTTAGACCCAGCAGCGGTGGGTTAGAGGACCGCTAACGTTAGACCCAGCGGGTCAGCAGACCGCTAACATTAGACCCAGGGGCAGCGGGTCAGCAGACCGCTAACATTAGACCCAGGGGCGGCGGGTCAGTAGACCGCTAACATTAGACCCAGGGGCGGCGGGTTAGCAGACCGCTAACATTAGACCCAGGGGCAGCGGGTCAGCAGACCGCTAACGTTAGACCCAGCGGCGGCGGGTCAGCAGACCGCTAACGTTAGACCCAGCGGGTCAGCAGACCGCTAACATTAGACCCAGGGGCGGTGGGTCAGCAGACCGCTAACATTAGACCCAGGGGCGGCGGGTCAGCGGACCGCTAACATTAGACCCAGGGGCGGCGGGTTAGCGGACCGCTAACGTTAGACCCAGCGGCGGCGGGTTAGAGGACCGCTAACGTTAGACCCAGCGGGTCAGTAGACCGCTAACATTAGACCCAGGGGCAGCGGGTCAGCAGACCGCTAACGTTAGACCCAGCGGCGGCGGGTTAGAGGACCGCTAACGTTAGACCCAGCAGCGGTGGGTTAGAGGACCGCTAACGTTAGACCCAGGGGCGGCGGGTCAGTAGACCGCTAACATTAGACCCGGGGGCGGCGGGTCAGTAGACCGCTAACATTAGACCCAGGGGCGGCGGGTTAGCAGACCGCTAACATTAGACCCAGGGGCAGCGGGTCAGCAGACCGCTAACATTAGACCCAGGGGCGGCGGGTTAGAGGACCGCTAACATTAGACCCAGGGGCAGCGGGGCAGCAGACCGCTAACGTTAGACCCAGCGGCGGCGGGTTAGAGGACCGCTAACATTAGACCCAGGGGCAGCGGGTCAGCGGACCGCTAACATTAGACCCAGGGGCGGCGGGTTAGCAGACCGCTAACATTAGACCCAGGGGCGGCGGGTTAGCGGACCGCTAACGTTAGACCCAGCGGCGGCGGGTTAGAGGACCGCTAACGTTAGACCCAGCGGCGGCGGGTTAGCAGACCGCTAACATTAGACCCAGGGGCGGCGGGTTAGCGGACCGCTAACGTTAGACCCAGCGGCGGCGGGTTAGAGGACCGCTAACGTTAGACCCAGCGGGTCAGTAGACCGCTAACATTAGACCGAGCGGCGGCGGGTGCTTTATGTTGATGAAGCGTGAAGTTAATAAGTTAAAATGACTTATTTAGCAACGGGCTCTCTGCCTCGTAAGGTTACAACTCCATCGCTCGCTTGTTGATTACTCCAAAACCTCAGCTCGGGTCTCTTGTGTGGTAGCGGTTTGTTTTCCTCAACCACGCCGAGTTATCTGGACACCACAAAGCAGGAGATGAGAGGCTGGGCTCAGGAGACAGAGTCCATCTCCCCCAGAGTGTCCCAACGGTTTCCTTCCTCCGGCTTAACAATAAAATCTCAATTACACATCCGCTTGATACAGATTTGGGATCTGGTGGCACACAGAACTTGGAAGCACAGTTTAAGTTTGCATGGTTACATTTAATGCATTATAGATCACATTGTTCTGTTGAAGGCAGAGACAAAAGTGTGTTTTCTTTGCATTCAGGTCAACAGACAAATTGTAGAGATGATGTGATGGATGAATTAAGCTAGGTTAAAAAAACAACTCGCAGACAGTTCAAACTGCATCCTTGGACTGTGTGATTTTCTTTTTTTCTAAATGCCTGATGATAAAACATCTCATGCACTTAAAATCTAAAATAGGTTAGTCTTCAGTACTCAGAGTTCATAGAACATATTGTGAAGATATAGTAAAGCTTAAATGGCTATAATGAAGTTAGTTTTATTGGGAAATATTGTGTTTATGTAAAAAAAAAAAATCTAACATTACTTGTTTGTGTCTTGTCTGTGAAAGCTAACGTGAAAGAATGTTATTTGCACAAGAGCTGCAAAGATAAATTGATTAAACAACAATAACAACTATTTTGATAATATATTTGGTTCAAGTTATTTTTTATGAAAAAAAGTAAAAGATTCTCTGATTCCAGCTTGTTAATGTTATATTTTCTAGTCTCTTCTCTCCTCTGTGACAGTACACTGAATATCTTTGAGTTGTGGACAAAACGAGACATTTGAGGACGTCGCCTTGGGCTTTTTGGGGAAACATTGATCCACATTTTTAACCATTTTCTGATATTTAAGAGACCAAACAACTAATCCATTCATCCAGAAAATAATCGACAATGAAAATAACCGTCACAGTAGTTGCAGACCTGACTCCGAGTCACAGTCATGCACAGCCTCAGCTTTAGTACTTGGTGTAAATGTCTGTCTTCATTTTTTTCCAGACCAGGATGCAGAGCCTGCAGCCAGACCCAAATGCACAGTACAAGGGTGTGTATCAGGCTCTGAAAAGGATCATACAGACGGAGGGGCTCCTCAGACCCCTGAGGGGCCTCAACATCACCATGATGGGAGCGGGACCCGCTCACGCGCTGTACTTCGCCTGCTACGAACGGGTCAAACGCTCTCTGAGTGACGTCATGCAGAGTGGAGGCAACAGCAATTTAGCCAATGGTACGTAAATCCCACGCACTCATTACTGTGCAATATTTAATATAATTTCATAACTGTGCAATATTTAATATAATTTCATAACTGTGTAATATTTAATATAATTTCATAACCGTGCAATATTTAATATAATTTCATAACTGTGCAATATTTAATATAATTTCATAACTGTGCAATATTTAATATAATTTCATAACTGTGCTATTTAATATAATTTCATAACTGTGCAATATTTAATATAATTTCATAACTGTGTAATATTTAATATAATTTCATAATTGTGCAATATTTAATATAATTTCATAACTGTGTAATATTTAATATAATTTCATAACTGTGTAATATTTAATATAATTTCATAATTGTGCAATATTTAATATAATTTCATAACCGTGCAATATTTAATATAATTTCATAACTGTGTAATATTTAATATAATTTCATAATTGTGTAATATTTAATATCATTTCATAACCGTTCAATATTTAATATAATTTCATAACCGTGTAATATTTAATATAATTTCACAACTGTAATATTTAATATAATTTCATAACTAATATGTAATATAATTTCATAACTGTGCAATATTTAATATAATTTCGTAACTGTGCAATATTTAATATAATTTCACAACTGTAATATTTAATATGATTTCATAACTAATATTTAATATAATTTCGTAGCTGTGCAATATTTAATATAATTTTGTAACTGTACAATATTTAATATAATTTTGTAACTGTACAATATTTAATATAATTTCATAACTGCAATATTTAACATAATTACATAACTGTGCAATATTTGACATCATTTCATAACCGTGCAATATTTAATATAATTTCATAACTGTGTAATATTTAATATAATTTCATAACTGTGCAATATTTAATATAATTTCATAACCGTGCAATATTTAATATAATTTCAGAACTGTGCTATTTAATATAATTTCATAACTGTGTAATATTTAATATAATTTCATAACTGTGCTATTTAATATAATTTCATAACTGTGTAATATTTAATATAATTTCATAACTGTGCAATATTTAATATAATTTCGTAACTGTGCAATATTTAATATAATTTCGTAACTGCAATATTTCATATAATTTCACAACTGTAATATTTAATATAATTTCATAACTAATATTTAATATAATTTCGTAACCGTGCAATATTTAATATAATTTCATAACTGTGTAATATTTAATATAATTTCGTAACTGCAATATTTAATATAATTTTGTAACTGTGCAATATTTAATATAATTTCGTAACTGTGCAATATTTAATATAATTTCGTAACTGTGCAATATTTAATATAATTTCGTAACTGTGCAATATTTAATATGTAATACGTTTGATACACCAATAACTGTGCAATTTCACCGTGCAATTTCATAACTAATATTATTTTCATAATGCGTATACAAACTATATTTATCTTTCTTACTATTTTATTGTACTACTTATATTTTATTCCAAATTATATTCCTTCTTGTTGACACTGGAAAGGGGTTGCTTCTATCTTGTTGCACAGGTATTGCACATGTGTATAATGACAATAAAGGCTTTCTATTCGCTTACACAGAGCTGGTGGTAAATGGCAGACTTTCCCTCAAGTTCCCAGCTAACTCCAGAAATGGAAATTAAATAGCATGCAGCTTTATGAGCTTCAACATTGGATCACTTTTCAGACCTGGAAGCATTATTTTTAATGGTCTATGATTTCTACGTCTCAACACAAATCACTTGATCGTCATACTAACGGCTTTTTTTTACTCTAGGCTGAGATAAAAGCCCTGGTGGAGAGTAGTTAGGATAAGTCATTTTATTGCCATATCCTGTTAACAATGGAAACGATAAAGCCATATTACAAATATGAAAAATCCAAACACTTACCTTAACCTCTACTGAAATAAAAGCTCAAAAAAGAAATAAAATGTAATTTATTCAGACCTGAAAAGACGTTGTTTGTATTAACAAGTTCAGACCTGACCCGGTTTGTGTTAACAGGTTTAGCAGGTAGCGTGGCCACGGTTCTCCACGATGCAATCATGAACCCGGCTGAAGGTAAGAGAAAAGATCTCACTGTTCCCTTTTTAAAGAACAGTTCACTATATTCTGTGATTTCACTATTCAACAAATCCCTTGAGAGGAACACAGCCAACAATAAATCCTGCTAACCAGTATTATCTGTGTATCCAGTGCTTCATAGACTTCATTCCTCAGCGCCATTGTTCTCCAAAAAACATCAATGAGCCACTTCTCATCTTTGACTTTAAGCAAAAATTAACGTTTTTGTCCAACATGACATCGTGACTTCGCGTAAACATACACGCCAACTTTCTTAAGCCGAGTGGCGAGTTATCTGTACGCATTCTGAGTATGTCTACGCTGCGTACAGCGGGCCCCCCCAAACAGTCCCCCTGTGTTTGACCAGTCCACCCCCCGACCAACCTCCCTATGTTTGACCAGTCCACCCCCCGACCAACCTCCCTATGTTTGACCAGTCCACCCCCCCGACCAACCTCCCTATGTTTGACCAGTCCACCCCCCCGACCAACCTCCCACCAACCTCCCTATGTTTGACCAGTCCACCCCCCTGACCAACCTCCCTATGTTTGACCAGTCCACCCCCCTGACCAACCTCCCTGTGTTTGACCAGTCCACCCCCCTGACCAACCTCCCTATGTTTGACCAGTCCACCCCCCGACCAACCTCCCTGTGTTTGACCAGTCCACCCCCCCGACCAACCTCCCTATGTTTGACCAGTCCACCCCCCCGACCAACCTCCCTATGTTTGACCGGTCCACCCCCCCAACCAACCTCCCTATGTTTGACCGGTCCACCCCCCCGACCAACCTCCCTATGTTTGACCGGTCCACCCCCCCGACCAACCTCCCTATGTTTGACCGGTCCACCCCCCGAACAACCTCCCTATGTTTGACCGGTCCACCCCCCTGACCAACCTCCCTATGTTTGACCGGTCCACCCCCCTGACCAACCTCCCTATGTTTGACCAGTCCACCCCCCCGACCAACCTCCCTATGTTTGACCAGTCCACCCACCCAACCAACCTCCCTATGTTTGACCAGTCCACCCCCCCGACCAACCTCCCTATGTTTGACCAGTCCACCCCCCCGACCAACCTCCCTATGTTTGACCAGTCCACCCCCCCGACCAACCTCCCTGTGTTTGACCAGTCCACCCCCCCGACCAACCTCCCTATGTTTGACCGGTCCACCCACCCAACCAACCTCCCTATGTTTGACCTGTCCACCCCCCCGACCAACCTCCCTATGTTTGACCAGTCCACCCCCCCGACCAACCTCCCTATGTTTGACCAGTCCACCCCCCCGACCAACCTCCCTGTGTTTGACCAGTCCACCCCCCCGACCAACCTCCCTGTGTTTGACCAGTCCACCCCCCCGACCAACCTCCCTGTGTTTGACCAGTCCACCCCCCCGACCAACCTCCCTGTGTTTGACCAGTCCACCCCCCCGACCAACCTCCCTATGTTTGACCAGTCACCCACCCTCCCCCCCCGACCAACCTCCCTATGCGGCTTTTTGCCCTTTTTATACTACTCGCTACGCCGTACATTCACACGCTATCGCAAGGTAATGTAAGTCAATGGAGGTCAATCGGCTTTGATAAACACGCTAAAAAGCAAGTATTGTCTTGATAACACGCCAGTAATGGCATATGATTTGGTCAAACATACGCCGTTTCATGCGATCAGTCTGAGCCACATGCCACCCAATAGATCACCATTGTTTTTTGTGGCCCGTGAGTGAAGCTAATCTACCAGCTATTAGCATATTTTACCAGCATTTGACTAGTAGATGGTGCTAATTTTGAACCCTGACCTGAAGTGTAAAGTATTTCAGACGGGATGTGCTGTGATGATCGCTCAGTTCCCAGAAACCAGACACACAGATCACGTTGGTCTAAAAGGTTTTAAAAAGTAAACTTTCCATCTAGAATCGTATCTGCGTCCATTTCGGCGTCTCGCGTTCGCCATCCACTCAAAACGTAACGTCACTACTCTTTGGCCGGCTCGCCAGCCCAAACAAGCGTGCGGCGTGCCTGTTGTTTTTGTTTCCGGTCTAGGTAGATCCGGTGGGTGTTGTAGTTTTCTAACGTTACTAGTTGTTGCAACAGCATGTAAAAAAAAAAACTACAAAGTTTGCAGGGCCAAAAAGAGGGTTAATCTCACAATAAAAAAATTGACGCTGTTAAAATGGGTTAGCGTTAACGCCGTTAATAACACGTTTAACTGACGGCACTAAAAGAATTGTATTGAACGAATGCGACGTGTGTGGTAAAACATGCTAACATGGCTACTTGTGTCCTTCCATGGCTCAGTGGTGAAGCTTTATTTTAGCAACCCTACTAACATGGTGACTTAAATAATTTTGTTGTCTTTAGTTAACTTATTTGCTGTTAATGCTGGGGCCTGATGATGGGCCAGCCTTTTATATTCGTGGATTGAGTTGCTGGAATTTGTTTATATTTTGCCAAAATGTTGCCTACTTGTTTTAAAGAGATTGTGGAAGTAAATACAGGGAATAAATACATTTATACTTTGATTTGAAATTTATATTTATATTTATTTTAATAGTTCAAAAAGTACAATAAATGTTCAATGTTTTAAGAATTGTTGAAAGGTGTCTTTTTAATAAATGCAACACGTTTCCAAAGTCATGTGAAATAATCGTGTTACATAATCGTGATTTCAATATTGACCAAAATAATCGTGATTATGATTTTTCCCAAAGTCGAGCAGCCCTACGTTTAACTGACAGCACTAAAAGAATTGTATTGAACGAATGCAACGTGTGTGTGGTACATTATGCTAACGTGGCTACTTGTGTCCTTCCATGGCTCAGTGGTGAAGCAGAGGATGCAAATGTACAACTCGCCGTACCGAGGGCTTTGGGACTGCCTCCAAACGGTGACGCGCACCGAGGGGATCGGAGCCTTCTACCGCAGCTACAGCACGCAGCTGACCATGAACGTCCCCTTCCAGGCCGTTCACTTCATCACCTACGAGCTGATGCAGGAGCAGCTGAACCCGCACAGACACTACTACCCCGGCAGCCACATCGTGTCGGGGGCGGCGGCGGGGGCCATTTCCGCAGCAATAACCACGCCTCTCGACGTCTGTAAAACTCTGCTCAACACGCAAGAGAACGTAGCGCTCAACTCAGTGAACGTCAGCGGACACTTGTCGGGCATGGCTAACGCCTTCAGGACCGTGTACCGACTCGGCGGTTTGGCGGCTTTCTTCAAAGGGGCCCAAGCCCGCGTTATATACCAGATGCCCTCCACCGCCATCGCGTGGTCGGTGTACGAGTTCTTCAAGTACTTCCTCACCAAGCAGCAGCTGCAACAGGAGGCAAGACGGATGTAAATGGAAGATGTGTTTGGGGAAAGCAAACTACGCCTTTGACTGGAACTGACGGAGGAAGACTCGAACCTGACTCTGGTTTTCAGTTATTGTCTCACAGGGAAGTCGTCTTTTGTAAAGGAGTGGCAGAGAACGGCTCTCCTTATTGTTCATTTACCGAAATCTGTGTGTGTAATCAAGGTGAGTAATGTTGCACAACCAGGATGTGCAACAGAGATGACTAATCTTAAAAAGGACAGATGACAAACGTAGAAGAGTTGTCTGCTTCCTCCTCCGCTCCACAAACTTGAACGATCCTTAGCGTTTTAAATATAGGACCTTTTTATTTATTTTCTTAGCTTTCAGAGCTTGTATTTTATGGATGTGGAAGAAACACAATGCTGTTTATTTTTATTTCATTGTGTATATTTATGACCCCCCCCATTACAACCCATTCCGCGAACGCAACAGTTCCGCTATCCAAGTACCTCATAAATATTTGATGCTGCTTTTAGCTTTTTTTTTTGTTTTCTCCCTTTTGCCCTTTGGTTTGTGTAAATAAGAGCGATCCAGCACTCTGCCCCTGCTACAGCATCACCATTTATTGAAGGAACTAACGTTTGGCCCTCCGTCAAGAGGATTTCAAATGTCCAGAGGGGCCGAAACGCTCGTTTCTTCAGTCAACGTTAAGGCTTCAGCAAGAGCAGAGTGCAAGATCTTCCCTTTTTTAAATATATATATATATATATTAGAGCCTGACCAATACAAATATTTGGTTATTTAAAAATCCGGTGTGTGTGTGTTTAAATCCAGAAACGTGTAACAGATTTCCCTAACATTAGTTATTTGTAGTTATTTATGAGTTCTCACTAAAATAATATGATAATAATTTGTTTTATTGTCACATCAGAACATCAAAATATATTAAAGTTCTGATAAATAAACTATATAAAAATACAATCTTAAGATATGAAACTTAAAGTAATGAAACTTTTTTTTAAATCGGCCATTATAAATGCCGATACCGATAGATCGGGAAATGCCTAATATCGGCCGATAATATCGTCCCGCCGATATATCGGTCAGGCTCTAATATACAGGAAATGGTTTCTTCGTACATGTTTCTGCCCTCTGGTTTTTGAGAGACAATCCTTATTTCCATGTTTCATTCTTCTTGGGCATTTCCTGCTGAAGATAAAATCTCTTCACATCATAACTGGTCGTATGTGAACTCTCTAAACTAAATGCTGTTTCAAGTTTTATCTCTGTGTCAAATTGTCAAGTGCCAGTCTGCAGAAAGTCTATTTTTATGTTAGCTTTTTAAAATATTTTGTTGCTTTAAGTGCAAATTGCGAGAGCTTCTTTCTCTCAGTATCAAGGTGATTTAAAGCTATTGGCCGTGTTGAAAAAAACGCACAATAATAGGCTTGTTTGAAATAATCTGCCCTGTTACATGTTACAGAAAGAAAGGCAGATTGTGTTTATGTGTATTCACAAACATGAATATATATTTTGAGAGTCACAATTTCTGAGAAACATTATGCATGTCCAGAAGGTGGCTCAATAAGACTGTTAGCTCGGGAAGAGCTTTTCTAACCTTCACTACATATGGTTTTACAGGTTTTGCATGCATGCATACATACAGGCATATAAAACCTTTAGATTAAGAATCAATATGTGCATACATGCATGCATACATACATACATATAAAACATACATACGTACATACTATACATACTATACAAACATACATACATATAAAACATAGATACATACATATAAAACATAGATATACAACATTAATACAAAACATACATACATACATATAAAACATACATACATACATACATACATGCATGACATATAAAACATATACACAGTACATACATATAAAACATACATACATGCATATTAAACTTTTTCAGAGTATATGATTAGCGAAGCTTAAAGTGCAGACTTTCTGTGATCTAACCATGGCTTTTATTTTGAAAGTGAGGGCACTCTGTTACCGTGGGATCAGCTGCTAACAGGCCACGCTATTTCTTTTTATTCCCACTCATCCTGTTGTAGTTTCCCATTTCCTGTGTGCTTGCTGCTCTCTCCGGCCTCTCGGCTGTGTTCCATTCAGTAGTCAAGACATTCCTTCACGTATTGATGCAATCCAGCAAGCAGCCGCCAGATTTAATTGTTTTTAATGATGGAGTTTATTTGTTTTTTTCTTCTTCGTTCCTTTCTAAACTTGTCTCACCACTATTGAGCCAGATTAATTGTACAGGAGGATTAATTCTCAACATACCAAAGACATGCGTCGTCTATGCAGCTTTCCTTTCACCTGTAATTATGATGCCGTTTAGCTGGCTGCTGTGAACTGTCACGCCCCGTAGTTTCCACCCAGAGTCGTTTGGTAAAATAACACGGAGACCTAATTTTGATTGACAGGCGTATATAAACTACTTGTATTTAACCCTCCTGTTGTCCTCGGGTCAAATTTGATTCATTTTCAAAACCTTTCTAGATCAGAAATCTGTGTTTCTTTCAACCAAGTAGTCAAAAAATAACGTGGATGGTTCGGTAAAATAAATCATCAGTCCACTACTTTCATTGAATTTGGGTGTTTTATTCCATTTTGCATAGACATTATGCGAAAAGAACAATGATAAAAGTAACAAGTTGTAAAAAACAAGAAAGTGACAGAAAAAGTATAGATAAAAAATCGGGAAAAATGTTCAAATAACGGACGACAGGAAGACAACACAAGGGTTAATACACCTAGCTCCCCATGTGATATGGATCTCACATGAATAACACATATTCTCAACATAACTTATTTATTAGTGTACATTAATTGCGTTATTTCTGCAGATGGCACTGCCTCCCCACCCCCACACACACACACACACACACACACACACACACACACACACACACACACACACCATTTCTGTGTCGGAGTACTTTTAACGTGTCGTGTTTCTAACAGATTCTCACATTTTAAAGGAGACTGAACAGCTGATTTTCATAATGTAATAAACGTTAAATGCTGATCACGCACAAGTGATTTAAATATGGAAGTTGGATGATTTTTTTTTGTTTTTGTGTCATCTCCATAATGGGAATGCTTGAAAGTATGATGATGCAAATATGAAATGATTGTGATAACGCTGCTACGGTTTGTAACGGCTGAAATAAAAATGCAAGTGAGGAATGCTGTGCGTGTATTGTTGTTATTGCGTGTGAGGAGGATTGTCATCCTAAGGCCCGCGGGCCAAATACGGCCCCTCGCAGGTTTTGATCCGGCCTGCATCAATTTAGGTTCTCAATGAATGTTGGCCCTTCTAGTTTTGGTCTGTTTTTCAACCTTTGAAAAAAGAAAATGTGTCAATTTTTACAAAAAAAATGAAAAAAAGGGAAAGAAAAACTTAAACATCGATTAAAAGCTCCAAAAAATACAAGATTGATTATAAGGATTTTGAATTTTTTTAATGTTGATGGGAAGAAAACACGAGGGTTAATTTGAGTTTGCAGGTGTTTATGATGTGTAAAAATGTAAATATTTTAAAAAGAAGATTTTGTATAGAGCTGTCACGCAAGAAATACTTTACAATAAGGAAATTGCATGACATAAGCAGATGTAGAATGAGCGTTAAACGGGAAAGAACGCTATGATTGTTGGAAATAATATTGAAAATGAAACCCATTTGAAGCAGTAGCGCTAAGCCCACAGCTGGTGGTCGATACGTGATCATTTGGGCTGAAAGTGAACAAGGGCGGGTTGCAAGTTCAATTCCCCGCTCACTGTCCCTCTGCTCTCCAAGTGGCCTCCGTGCGCTGCATGCTGTTACGTCACACCGCGGGCGGAGGGGAGGGGAGCAGGGCGTGTTGAAACACTGATGAAATGCAGCCCAAGTGTGAGCCAAGCCTTTAAAGGCTCTGGACGCCCCCGCAGGCGTTAGCAGCTGGCTGATTGGGCGTCTTCCCAGGTCCGGCCCGTGTATCAGTTCTACATCTCAGTACGCTTTGGCACGCCTAAATGTTTGCCAGACCAAAAGAAAGACAGGAAACTGGTTTTCTCGCTGCAGTAACTCGACACTCAAAGTCAGATATTCTCACAGAGGCAGCGTTTTCATATTCAGGCTGTGAAGAAAATGCTTTTTTTTTTTTAAATGTAATCTTTCTTTTGCTTAATTTGCTTAATTCTTTGATGGCTAATGAACTTTTTTGCAGTCCTTTTTAGTGCTTTATGTCGATAGGAAGACTGTATGAGACGCAATTATGCAGCCAAAGATATTTGACTTTTTTGGATTAACCCTCCTGTCGTCCTCGGGTCAAATTTGACCCCTTTAAAAAAATCTGAAATATGAGTTTCTTTTTAACCAAATTACCTCAAAAAATGGATTGGATTCTTTACAACGCTCTTTGCAAATACAATTGATCCCTTTCATTCCTCTGATCTTAACTATTAGTCAAAATAATTCGTAATTTCTGCTTTTTTAACTCAAATATTAGGTATAATTCTATATAAATGAGGGTTATTGACCATGAGTTCCAAAAACTAGTGTTAAACTAGTGGTAGTAAGGTAGTATTAGTGAAAATTAAAAATAAAAAGTCTAAAAAAGGGACGAAAATGTCAATTTTTTGTAAGATTGATGGAATTTTCCATCTTTAATCTTTGACAGGACAGTTAGGTGATAAAGGGGGAAGACATGAAGTAAATCCTCACAGGTTGGATTTGAACCCTGGACCTCTGCGTCAAGGCATAAACCTCTCAGTACACGTGCGCCTGCTCTACCACTGAGCCAACCTGGCCACGAAGATGTCAATTTTTTGTCCGTTTTTTAACACAAGGGTCGGGCCCTTGATGTGATTCTCATTTTCCATTGTGGCCCTTAGGGAGGTCGGGTTTGAAACCCGTGCTTTGAGGCTCTGAACACCCCCAGATGTTAGCAGTTAACCTGGCTGACTGGACCTGGTCCCGGGACGGTGTGGGTGTGTTTAGACTGATTGATTAACATCTTCCAGAGGCTGGTAGATCAGATGTGTGACCTAATGACACCTGTATCACCCTATTGGTAGAACAGATGTGTGACCTAATGACACCTGTATCACCCTATTGGTAGAACAGATGTGGGACCTAATGACACCTGTATCACCCTATTGGTAGAACAGATGTGTGACCTAATGACACCTGTATCACCCTATTGGTAGAACAGATGTGTGACCTAATGACACCTGTATCACCCTATTGGTAGAACAGATGTGGGACCTAATGACGCCTGTATCACCCTATTGGTAGATCAGATGTGTGACCTAATGACACCTGTATCACCCTATTGGTAGAACAGATGTGTGACCTAATGACACCTGTATCACCCTATTGGTAGAACAGATGTGTGACCTAATGACGCCTGTATCACCCTATTGGTAGAACAGATGTGGGACCTAATGAGACCTGTATCACCCTATTGGTAGAACAGATGTGGGACCTAATGACACCTGTATCACCCTATTGGTAGAACAGATGTGGGACCTAATGACACCTGTATCACCCTATTGGTAGAACAGATGTGTGACCTAATGACACCTGTATCACCCTATTGGTAGAACAGATGTGGGACCTAATGACACCTGTATCACCCTATTGGTAGAACAGATGTGTGACCTAATGACGCCTGTATCACTCTATTGGTAGAACAGATGTGGGACCTAATGAGACCTGTATCACCCTATTGGTAGAACAGATGTGGGACCTAATGACACCTGTATCACCCTATTGGTAGAACAGATGTGGGACCTAATGACACCTGTATCACCCTATTGGTAGAACAGATGTGGGACCTAATGACACCTGTATCACCCTATTGGTAGATCCGATGTGGGACCTAATGACACCTGTATCACCCTATTGGTAGAACAGATGTGGGACCTAATGACACCTGTATCACCCTATTGGTAGAACAGATGTGTGACCTAATGACGCCTGTATCACCCTATTGGTAGAACAGATGTGGGACCTAATGAGACCTGTATCACCCTACTGGTAGAACAGATGTGGGACCTAATGACACCTGTATCACCCTATTGGTAGAACAGATGTGGGACCTAATGACACCTGTATCACCCTATTGGTAGATCCGATGTGGGACCTAATGACACCTGTATCACCCTATTGGTAGAACAGATGTGTGACCTAATGACACCTGTATCACCCTATTGGTAGAACAAATGTGTGACCTAATGACACCTGTATCACCCTATTGGTAGAACAGATGTGTGACCTAATGACACCTGTATCACCCTATTGGTAGAACAGATGTGTGACCTAATGAGACCTGTATCACCCTATTGGTAGAACAGATGTGGGACCTAATGACACCTGTATCACCCTATTGGTAGAACAGATGTGTGACCTAATGATACCTGTATCACCCTATTGGTAGAACAGATGTGGGACCTAATCACACCTGTATCACCCTATTGGTAGAACAGATGTGGGACCTAATGACACCTGTATCACCCTATTGGTAGAACAGATGTGTGACCTAATGAGACCTGTATCACCCTATTGGTAGATCAGATGTGTGACCTAATGACGCCTGTATCACCCTATTGGTAGATCAGATGTGTGACCTAATGACACCTGTATCACCCTATTGGTAGAACAGATGTGGGACCTAATGAGACCTGTATCACCCTATTGGTAGAACAGATGTGGGACCTAATGACACCTGTATCACCCTATTGGTAGATCAGATGTGTGACCTAATGACGCCTGTATCACCCTATTGGTAGAACAGATGTGTGACCTAATGACGCCTGTATCACCCTATTGGTAGAACAGATGTGGGACCTAATGAGACCTGTATCACCCTATTGGTAGAACAGATGTGGGACCTAATGACACCTGTATCACCCTATTGGTAGAACAGATGTGGGACCTAATGACACCTGTATCACCCTATTGGTAGAACAGATGTGGGACCTAATGACACCTGTATCACCCTATTGGTAGAACAGATGTGTGACCTAATGACGCCTGTATCACCCTATTGGTAGAACAGATGTGGGACCTAATGAGACCTGTATCACCCTATTGGTAGAACAGATGTGGGACCTAATGACACCTGTATCACCCTATTGGTAGAACAGATGTGGGAC
Organism: Etheostoma nigrum; assembly: GCA_029931835.1. Taxonomy (NCBI): domain Eukaryota; kingdom Metazoa; phylum Chordata; class Actinopteri; order Perciformes; family Percidae; genus Etheostoma; species Etheostoma nigrum. The sequence goes on along the minus strand of CM057241.1, from coordinate 3,479,687 downwards.
CTAATGACACCTGTATCACCCTATTGGTAGAACAGATGTGGGACCTAATGACACCTGTATCACCCTATTGGTAGAACAGATGTGGGACCTAATGACACCTGTATCACCCTATTGGTAGAACAGATGTGGGACCTAATGACACCTGTATCACCCTATTGGTAGAACAGATGTGTGACCTAATGACACCTGTATCACCCTATTGGTAGAACAGATGTGGGACCTAATGACACCTGTATCACCCTATTGGTAGAACAGATGTGTGACCTAATGACACCTGTATCACCCTATTGGTAGAACAGATGTGGGACCTAATGACACCTGTATCACCCTATTGGTAGAACAGATGTGTGACCTAATGACACCTGTATCACCCTATTGGTAGAACAGATGTGGGACCTAATGACACCTGTATCACCCTATTGGTAGAACAGATGTGGGACCTAATGACACCTGTATCACCCTATTGGTAGAACAGATGTGGGACCTAATGACACCTGTATCACCCTATTGGTAGAACAGATGTGGGACCTAATGACACCTGTATCACCCTATTGGTAGAACAGATGTGTGACCTAATGACACCTGTATCACCCTATTGGTAGAACAGATGTGGGACCTAATGACACCTGTATCACCCTATTGGTAGAACAGATGTGTGACCTAATGACGCCTGTATCACCCTATTGGTAGAACAGATGTGGGACCTAATGACACCTGTATCACCCTATTGGTAGAACAGATGTGGGACCTAATGACACCTGTATCACCCTATTGGTAGAACAGATGTGGGACCTAATGACACCTGTATCACCCTATTGGTAGAACAGATGTGGGACCTAATGACACCTGTATCACCCTATTGGTAGAACAGATGTGTGACCTAATGACACCTGTATCACCCTATTGGTAGAACAGATGTGGGACCTAATGACACCTGTATCACCCTATTGGTAGAACAGATGTGTGACCTAATGACGCCTGTATCACCCTATTGGTAGAACAGATGTGGGACCTAATGAGACCTGTATCACCCTATTGGTAGAACAGATGTGGGACCTAATGACACCTGTATCACCCTATTGGTAGAACAGATGTGGGACCTAATGACACCTGTATCACCCTATTGGTAGAACAGATGTGTGACCTAATGACACCTGTATCACCCTATTGGTAGAACAGATGTGTGACCTAATGACACCTGTATCACCCTATTGGTAGAACAAATGTGTGACCTAATGACACCTGTATCACCCTATTGGTAGAACAGATGTGTGACCTAATGAGACCTGTATCACCCTATTGGTAGAACAGATGTGGGACCTAATGACACCTGTATCACCCTATTGGTAGAACAGATGTGTGACCTAATGACACCTGTATCACCCTATTGGTAGAACAGATGTGGGACCTAATCACACCTGTATCACCCTATTGGTAGAACAGATGTGGGACCTAATGACACCTGTATCACCCTATTGGTAGAACAGATGTGTGACCTAATGAGACCTGTATCACCCTATTGGTAGATCAGATGTGTGACCTAATGACACCTGTATCACCCTATTGGTAGAACAGATGTGGGACCTAATGAGACCTGTATCACCCTATTGGTAGAACAGATGTGGGACCTAATGACACCTGTATCACCCTATTGGTAGATCAGATGTGTGACCTAATGACGCCTGTATCACCCTATTGGTAGAACAGATGTGGGACCTAATGACACCTGTATCACCCTATTGGTAGAACAGATGTGGGACCTAATGACGCCTGTATCACCCTATTGGTAGAACAGATGTGGGACCTAATGACACCTGTATCACCCTATTGGTAGAACAGATGTGGGACCTAATGACGCCTGTATCACCCTATTGGTAGAACAGATGTGTGACCTAATGACGCCTGTATCACCCTATTGGTAGATCAGATGTGTGACCTAATGACACCTGTATCACCCTATTGGTAGAACAGATGTGGGACCTAATGAGACCTGTATCACCCTATTGGTAGAACAGATGTGGGACCTAATGACACCTGTATCACCCTATTGGTAGATCAGATGTGTGACCTAATGACGCCTGTATCACCCTATTGGTAGAACAGATGTGGGACCTAATGACACCTGTATCACCCTATTGGTAGAACAGATGTGGGACCTAATGACGCCTGTATCACCCTATTGGTAGAACAGATGTGGGACCTAATGACACCTGTATCACCCTATTGGTAGAACAGATGTGGGACCTAATGACGCCTGTATCACCCTATTGGTAGAACAGATGTGTGACCTAATGACACCTGTATCACCCTATTGGTAGAACAGATGTGGGACCTAATGACACCTGTATCACCCTATTGGTAGAACAGATGTGTGACCTAATGACACCTGTATCACCCTATTGGTAGAACAGATGTGTGACCTAATGACACCTGTATCACCCTATTGGTAGAACAGATGTGGGACATAATGACACCTGTATCACCCTATTGGTAGAACAGATGTGTGACCTAATGACACCTGTATCACCCTATTGGTAGAACAGATGTGTGACCTAATGACACCTGTATCACCCTATTGGCACACCTTCAACTTGAGTAGACGTCAAATCAGCCAAAAATACTGAAAACACCTCTTAAGGTGAGTATCCTGCAGGAGGTATACAGCTCCAGTAGAGGGAGGTATAGTATCGCACACACACACACACACACACACACACACACACACACACACACATACACATACACATACAGTGAGTATCCTCCAGTAGAGGGAGGTATAGTATCATAAAGGTTGTCCCCACACACACACACACATATATATACATATATATATATATATTTATATATGTATTTATACCACACACAAGCCAAGTCCCACTGGCAGAGGTGCAACTGAAATGTGATGTCACTGGGTTTTCTGATGTCATAATACGTGCGGGGACAACGTGTCCAATCATAGTGGTCACACATGACAACAACCATGTTTATTCATTAATTTAAACATTATTTATACTCAAGATCATTGATAGCATGTGCCTATGTTAATATTAACTAGCATGTTAGTTAGCAGTAATTAGCTTGTGCCTATGTTAATGTTAACTAGCATGTTAGTTAGCAGTAATTAGCCTGTGCCTATGTTAATGTTAACTAGCATGTTAGTTAGCAGTAATTAGCCTGTGCCTATGTTAATGTTAACTAGCATGTTAGTTAGCAGTAATTAGCCTGTGCCTATGTTAAGGTTAACTAGCATGTTAGTTAGCAGTAATTAGCCTGTACCTATGTTAATGTTAGCTAGCATGTTAGTTAGCAGTAATTAGCCTGTGCCTATGTTAATGTTAACTAGCATGTTAGTTAGCAGTAATTAGCCTGTGTCTATGTTATCTCCTAACATATACCTACCTCTCCGTCTCTGCTGATTGGGAATGATTGAGATTTCTCTTGCACAGCTACCAGAAGACTTACAGCTTTCAGACAGGTTGCTCACGTCACATCTACGTCTTCCAGCTCAGTTGGAGGCTGCGCAGTAACGCTCAGCATCACCGGGAAAGAGCTTCTAGTAGACTTCACTGGTCTCGGTCCAGAGCAACGGGACCTGCTGGTCCATTTCTTTAACTGTCTATGGCCAGACCTTACTCCACAGCACTGTGGAGGTAGAGCTGCAATGCGAGACTGTTGAGATGCAGACAGTGCAGAGCTTTATTCCAAACAACATGCCTCAGGACACGTACACTTGTGCTGTAACGTTGTTGTCCCCGGTGTGTTTAGTTTTCGCCCTTCTCCGAGAGCAAGTTGTTTATCTGAAGCGCACAATGAACGCTCCTCCGTCCTTGTCATACTGCTCTCTAATCGCTTTAATCTGAAGTAAACTGTCCCACTACTTTATATCTTTATCCTGCAGATAACAACAGTGGAAAATGACTCTCACAATCAACGTCAACCATCGGACAAGCAGCTGATGGGAGAAGAAAGGCAGTTGCTCTACTGGTAGCTTGAAACATGAGGGATCCAGTTACGCTCCCCGAGGAAGTTTACGAGTGTTCCCATGTGAAAAGATCAGGGCTGTTTTAAACCTCCTTATCAACTCCCAGCAAATTTGTCAGACAGTCACGGCATATTGGAGCACTGACAAAGGCTGTCTTTGTGGTCGGGTTTCGCTTCTTCTCCTCATCTGTTATGAAGATCTGCTTGTTTTTTAAAGCCTCATTGGCCACCTGGAAGAGCATGACGACGGCTCCACGACCACACTGCATCTCACAATCAGCTCCCTAAATGTATAGACAAAGAAGATAAACTTCTTCTTAATGCTGTGTGTCTTTTGGCATGTACCTGCTTCCCATATCCCAGAACATCTTGATGTAGCCATCTACCATCCAAGAATAGAGAGGCGAAGTCATCAGAGGACAGAGACGCATTCAGAAGTGAAAAAGTGACATAAACATTGCAAAAAGCGTCAAAACATCGCAAAAAGCAACAAAAGTGTTGCAAAAAGTGACAAAAACATTGCAAAAGGCGACAAAAGTGTTGCAAAAAGTGACAAAAACATTGCAAAAGTGACAAAAACATCGCAAAAAGTGACAAAAGTGTTGCAAAAAAGTGAAAAAAAACATCGCAAAAAGCGACAAAGATTTTGCAAATAGTGACAAAAACATTGCCAAAAGTGTTGCAAAAAGTGACATAAACATTGCAAAAAGTGACAAAAGTGTTGCAAAAAGTGACAAAAACATTGCAAAAGCGTCAAAAACATCGCAAAAAGTGACAAAAACATTGCAAAAGCGTCAAAAACATCGCAAAAAGTGACATAAACATTGCAAAAAGCGTCAAAACATCGCAAAAAGCAACAAAAGTGTTGCAAAAAGTGACAAAAACATTGCAAAAGGCAACAAAAGTGTTGCAAAAAGTGACAAAAACATTGCAAAAGTGACAAAAACATCGCAAAAAGTGACAAAAGTGTTGCAAAAAAGTGAAAAAAAACATCGCAAAAAGCGACAAAGATTTTGCAAATAGTGACAAAAACATTGCCAAAAGTGTTGCAAAAAGTGACATAAACATTGCAAAAAGTGACAAAAGTGTTGCAAAAAGTGACAAAAACATTGCAAAAGCGTCAAAAACATCGCAAAAAGTGACAAAAACATTGCAAAAGCGTCAAAAACATCGCAAAAAGTGACAAAATCATCGCAAAAAGGGACAAAAACATCGCAAAAAGCGACAAAAGTTTTGCAAAAAGTGACAAAAACATCACAAAAAGTGACCAAAGTTTTGAAAAAAAGCGACACAAACATTGCAAAACGTGACAATAACATTGCAAAAGGCGACAAGTGTTGCAAAAAGTGACAAAAAGCAACAAAAGTGTTGCAAAAAGTGACAAAAGTGTTGCAGAAACATGAAAAACATTGAAAAATAAGTTTCAAATTTAGATTTTGACTCACAAGGCTGAAGTCATGACGTTAAAAAGCGTAACATGGCTGATGCTAATCTACCTTAACGATCAATCATCACCACATCTGGTTTGATTGTTTGTTGACAGTTTTCAGTGGAGCATGTGAGAAAAACTGAATAAATTGAGCTCGAGGTTTTCAGTGTTGGGTCCAAAATGACACATGATTAAGTCTGATAGACGCGTCCCCTCCGTCCCTGCCGAGATCAGGGGGCCCTATGGACATTACATTAAAATCAAAAGTTACGCAATAAAGCTTTAAGACTAGAAAAAAAGATTGTGGTTTGGATTAAAACACCGACAGTAGTACTCCCGGGACACAAAGTCTTGTCTTTTCCCCTTGAAAGCCCTGAGTTTGATGGCCTGTCCATTTTTTTGTCCCGGAGCAAAGTCCCAGGGTGTCCACCTGAAGGGGGGGGGCTTCTCTATAGAGGAGATACGGCTGTAAGGTCTTTTATACACTCCTCCTCACTGCTTTTAATCCTGTTTCATCCCGTTTTCCTATATCAGTTCTTTTTAACTACCCAATTTTAATTCCCCATAAAACACAACGCTCTTTGGCAAGTACAAATCTCTGCTTTCATTCATTTTGGGGCGTCTTATTCAATTTTATAACATTTGAAGAAAACATTGAAGTGTTTTTGAAATAGTATTGAGTAAAAGTTGACATATTCCAGTCTGTGATTATCATCAACATCCATTCCTTTAATTTTAGTCTCAATAATTCCTAATTTCTGCTTTTCTAACTCAAACATTAGGTATAATTTCCTATAAATGAGGTTTATTGACCATAAATTCCAAAAATAAACTGTAAAACTAATACGTTTTAATACGTAGTGTTGAAAACGTCAAAACAAAGTGACAAACATTGACAAAAAAGCGTCAAAAGTGTTGAAAAAGGGACAAAAAGGTAAGAAAAAGTAAAAAAAAAAAAAAACACAGATAAAAAGCATCAACAGAAGGGTAAAATCCAGTTAATCCAGGCGGCGTGCAGACAGATTCAGAGCCGCGCCCTGAGACACCTGAGGCGTCCAGACAACACGATGTTGTCTTTTAAGCTTCTGTGTTTGTGAACGCACCGTGTCTCTGAGGCAGGAAGGTATTACAACAGCCAGAATAATAGTTCTCCTCGTAACCTTCGGCTTCACCCTTCAACAAGCTCCTTTATCTGATGAGCGTGTTTGTGTACGGCCTGAGACGCTGAGAGACGCTGAGAGATGCTCAGAGAAACAGAGAGACGCTGAGAGACACTGAGAGACGCTCAGAGACGCTGAGAGAAGCTCAGAGAAACAGAGAGACGCTGAGAGACGCTGAGAGACACTGAGAGACGCTGAGAGACGCTCAGAGAAACAGAGAGACGCTGAGAGACGCTGAGAGACACTGAGAGACGCTGAGAGACGCTCAGAGACACAGAGAGACGCTCAGAGACGTTGAGAGACACAGAGAGACGCTGAGAGACACTGACAGACGCTCAGAGACGCTGAGAGACGCTGAGAGACACAGAGAGACGCTCACAGACGCTCAGAGACGCTGAGAGACACAGAGACGCTCAGAGACACAGAGAGACACAGAGAGACGCTCAGAGACGCTGAGAGACACAGAGAGCCGCTCACAGACGCTGAGAGACACTGAGAGACACTGAGAGACACAGAGAGACGCTGAGAGACACAGAGAGACGCTCAGAGACGCTGAGAGACGCTGATACTGAGATACTGTCAGATTTCAGAACGCCGTCAAAACAGATGCTATCTGCCCTCTTCATGTCTAATTACCTGTTTACTCCAAGGGCCTCGGACCAGCGCTGCTGTTATAAGAAATCACGTTAGTTTTAGGAAATTAAGATTCAAGATCTACTTTGGATTGGACTTTCGAAGATATCCAATCATAATAGGTTCAACTTTCTGCTCCTATCAGTCTCGAGATTACGGCTGCAAAATAGCGTTTCTGATTGATTAATCTGTCGATTATTTTCTGGATTAACAGATTAGTTGTGGAGTGGATCAGTGTCTCCCAAAGCCCAAGGTGACGTCCTCAAATGTCTCTTTCTGTCCACAAGTCCAAGATATTCAGTTTACTGTCACAGAGGAGAGAAGAAACTAGAAGATATTCACATTCAACAAGCTGTAATCAGAGAAATTTTACTTTTTTCACAACAAATAAACCGATAAATTGATTATCAGAATAGTTGACAATTCATTTAATAGTTTACAACTAATCCATTAATCTTTGCAGCTCTACTTATTTGGTTTTATTAATCCCCAAATTACAATTATTATTGTTATTATACACTACACACCGGCCTGAAATACACACACATGCTCAGGTCCTTTTACATGCACAAATGGAGAGATGGAGGTGTGAGTGGAGATTCCTTTCCAACAGTGTACATGAAATAGTACGATACACCGAACTTTGGTTCGATTCGGTTCACGATTTTTGACCCACGATCGATACAAACCTCAATATATATATATTTTTTTTTTTTGGGGGGGCGGGGAGTTTGTAATACATTTATTCTGCCACATGGCATCGTTTTGTCATTGATTACATCCCACTTTGCAACACAGTAATACAGCAGAGACCTTATTTATTGATATGGATTGATTTCAATGTTGATCGATCCAACACCATAATGTTTCCAAAAATCGTTTTCAAAATCGTTTCAGTGGTTCATTAACTCGCTGGAATGAGACGTAAGAATATTGGTAACAATTCCCCTCCCAACCTGTAGAGGGAGCGAAGAGGCAAAGTGCGTTGGTGCCTCCTATTCCACAGGCTGCAGAACGGCGTCGGAGTAATTAGGTTTCCATTAAAGTCAGTGTGTATTTCCACTGACTACAGAGCAGCTGCGTCCCAGCTGCGTCCCAGCTGCGTCCCGTCTGTGTCCTAGCTGCGTCCCAGCTGCGTCCCAGCTGCATCCCAGCTGCGTCCCAGCTGCGTCCTAGCTGCGTCCTAGCTGCGTCCCAGCTGCGTCCTAGCTGCGTCCCAGCTGCGTCCCAGCTGCGTCCTAGCTGCGTCCTAGCTGCGTCCCAGCTGCGTCCCAGCTCTGGCGGTCCCCAGCTGCGTCCCAGCTCTGGCGGTCCCCAGCTGCGTCCCAGCTCCGGCGGTCCCCAGCTGCGTCCTAGCTGCGTCTTAGCTGCGTCCCAGCTGCGTCCTAGCTGCGTCTTAGCTGCGTCCCAGCTGCGTCCTAGCTGCGTCCTAGCTGCGTCCTAGCTGCGTCCCAGCTGCGTCCCAGCTGCGTCCTAGCTGCGTCTTAGCTGCGTCCCAGCTGCGTCCTAGCTGCGTCCTAGCTGCGTCCTAGCTGCGTCCCAGGTGTGCTCAGAGGGTAGTAGGAGGGTCCCCTCTCTGTCACTCTCTGTTAAGGGGTCCATGGCTTATAAACCTTAAAGATGAACTGAACTGAAAAAATAAAACTTGATAACTTGTTGGTTATGATAATTACAAATAAATTACACTAAAAATTTTAATTAAAAAAATCAATATAGCTGTTTTTTAAGCAACACAAAAATTGCGTTTGTTAGTGTTAGAACCGATGACGTCACTGGCATGGTAGGACCTGCGAAGGCTTATAGGCAACGGCTGCAGCATATTATATACACACGGAAATTAGTAATTTTAATGGCACGGGTTACGTATTTGAGCCTGTGAGGGACATGCCTGTAGTGTCTGACTACCACCACATAGAGGACGATCAGTTTCAGGCTCCACCTTCAGTACAGGACCGTTTGGGGGGGAGTGACGGTGACGGTGACCGGTGTGTGTGTGTGTGTGTGTGTGTGTGTGTGTGTGTGTGTGTGTGTGGGCGCAGCTTACTGTCATGCACTCTCATTTATTGTATCCAAGCACATTATGCATTTTAGGAAATAGACTGCTTATATAGCGTTTGCATTTAGAGAAAACATAAAAAACATGGTTAAGGTCCTGTTCGTTTAAGAAAATAGAGGCAGATAAATGGAAAATGTAATTGGACAAATTAATCCAATGGGATCGCTTGTTAACTGAACGTTGGAGAGTTACCCCAGTTTGACCATAGATGCACGGAGGATTCACGAGTTTTGCCGTTTACTTTACTTTAGGCAGGTGCGGAGTTGGCGGATTTTTTACTATGGAACTAGCAGCTGTTTCTGCATCAACAATCTGCCCTGAGACGGTGGACATCAGCTAGCTTCAGGGTGAGTAGAGGGACGTTGGATTCTGTGGTTTAGTTAGCGGCTTGTAAACGTATTATTATCGATCTATGATATCGTCGGAGTCTTGGTTTATTTCTACAGTCTATGGTCGGAGTGCTAGCTTGGGGAGTTTGTCATAAGAGAGCTTCCAACGTATTTAGTTGCTAGCTTTCCCTCGGTTGGATCGTTTGGTATCTAGCTTGGTGTTGTGTCTCAATTACAAGTACTGCCCAGTGTGTCAGTTTCTGTTTTGTTGAACGCTATAAAGCCTATACAGTGGGCTTTATTTTTGTAAGTGAATATGTTCGTGTTTTGTGTATGTGACAACAACGTTACATCCAGCCCTTTGCCTAGTAGACTTGATAGCATGCTGACAACAGGTAACCATACCGCTACCTCTCTGTGCTCTGCCTGCCGTGAGCGTTTCAGCGCCCTGTCTGCGGCAGGTAGCATCGGTGGTGTTACTTGCCGGTGGTCTATCGGTCTGCCCTGCACTACAGCCTGCAGGCCTTTCAGTCTGTTGGACTTAACCTCACCAGTGACGCTGTTGTATCAGAAGCACAGCTCTCCAAATAGTCTGTCACTAAAAAAATGCTACAGACTCGGGGCTGTCGGAGGACTAGCCCGTTTTAAGGCAGCTAGCTGCTAGCCATGAGTTAAGGACTGTTTTTTTCCTTGTCAAAGGCAGCCTGTGGAAATGTGTCGTAACCCCAGCTGCCTAAGCCCTATACAGTTCCTTACTGCAGCCAGGGGCAATACAGTATGCCCCCCAGACTTCTTTCTTTCCATTTCCCCAGCCATATGTCTGCTAGCCTCCGACTCTTTGTATGCTGTTCCTATGGCTGCGTTGCTAGTGCTAGTTAGCAACGGAGTAGCTTACCATGCCAGTGACGTAGTAGATTGTGGAATTCCAACATGGCGGCGCCCATGTAACAAAAACAACACTTTCAACTTGCCATTTTGTCCCTTTTAACAAATTCACCCATTTTAATAAGTGTACCAGTGAGAAGAAATAAAATACATCTGTTATATCACCATTATTCAAATTCCAGTTCAGTTCATCTTTAAGGAGTTCTCCTCTAACTATTTATATAAAAGCTGAACAATGTGACCTAAGAGACCTGTGAGTTTTCTGCAGCTGCGTCCCAGCTGCGTCCCAGCTGCGTCTCAGCTGCGTCCTAGCTGCGTCCCAGCTGCGTCCCAGCTGCGTCCTAGCTGCATCCAAGCTGCGTCTCAGCTGCGTCCTAGCTGCGTCCTAGCTGCATTCAAGCTGCGTCCCAGCTGCGTCCCAGCTGCGTCTCAGCTGCGTCCTAGCTGCGTCCCAGCTGCGTCCCAGCTGCGTCCTAGCTGCATCCTAGCTGCATTCAAGCTGCGTCCCAGCTGCGTCCCAGCTGCGTCTCAGCTGCGTCCTAGCTGCGTCCCAGCTGCGTCCTAGCTGCATCCAAGCTGCGTCTCAGCTGCGTCCTAGCTGCGTCCTAGCTGCATTCAAGCTGCGTCCCAGCTGCGTCCTAGCTCCGTCCCAGCTGCGTCCTAGCTGCGTCCCAGCTGCATTCTAGCTGCGTCCCAGCTCCGGCGGTCCCCAGCTGCGTCCCAGCTGCGTCCCAGCCCATCCGGAGCCGATACGCGGAGCTTCTATTTCTGCCGGACGCCAGAGAGCTCCGCAGCACACGGCAGATAGTGCGGGACAGGAAGTCGAGCACCAAAACACATAAACATCCGGTTAATTAAAAAAGTCTCACGTTCAATGTAGCCAAAGCGCCTTAAACACGTTGTGCGTCACGGCTGTAACCTTCAGGAAGTGACCTAACATCTGGTTGAAACCCAAACCACAAGTTTGATTGTAGTTTTTGCGTGTTAATTTAACCAAACTGCGACCGCTTCACAACGTTAAAGATGTTTTTTTTAAAAAGCGTCTGTTACCGACGTTTTCTGGTTTAGACATGAGGTCATATTTCCACCAGCGCTCCCGTGGGTCGTATGAGCGTCGCGTGGTTTAAGGACCTTCGTTGGGAAAACTCCACGTGAACAATCAACACTCAAAAACAGATGAATGTGGAGATAAATACCTATTGTGTTGCATTAGGATATAAGACTAATCCCCCTGAGGGCAGCGCCTTCACAAAGTCAGACAGGTTACAACGTCCCTCTATCAATCCCATCAGTCCTCTGCTCGCACTTTGGTTGTGTTACAACAAACTTACCCTCCTTAAATACTTAAAGCCCTAAATCCTGCACGGCATCTTATCAGCGCTGTAAGCCAACCTGCATGAAGCTGCAGAAAACTCACAGGTCTCTTAGGTCACATTGTTCAGCTTTTATATAAATAGTTAGAGGAGAACTCCTTAAGGTTTATAAGCCATGGACCCCTTAACAGAGAGTGACAGAGAGGGGACCCCCTACTACCCTCTGAGCCCTAAGGCCATTTTTACAGTTCATTGTCCGTCTGGATTTATTTTATATAAAAGCCAATAAAACATCAACCCTGTTGTCTACAGTCAAGATATGAACTGGGTTAGTAGAATATTTGGGTTGCAATGAGGTCACTTGCATGTTAAAAATGGTTGTAGGACCTTAAAGACAAATAAATAAATAAAACGGAACATGACTCTTCCAGATATGTATTGATATCACAGACAGATAAGTAAAACCTCTAAAACACTTCTCATATGTCTTGGGAGTCACACTGTGAAGAAATAATCATTATAACTTTTACAGATGACAAAATACAGACATTTTTTCAAAGAAAGTCCAGACGCTTTTGCCCTCATAACATTTACTTATGCCAATAATAACATAATAATGTCATATTTATTGATATTACACCCACAACAATGCTACACAAGCATTTGTGTGTCTAAAACAGTTCTTCTATATGCAAAAATAAACATAATAAACATTATAACTCATATACAGCACATACTATTTACATTTCTTCAAAAAAGGCCCAAATATATAATATATAATGCAAATATATGGCAAATCTCAAACCAATGAGGCCATTTCCTCTATAAAACGGTAGATATCTGTCTTGTGCACTATAGCATCTTTGATTGCATGCTAGACACGTTGACAGGAAGTGTTGGGAGAGTAGGAAGTGTTGGGAGGGTTGGCATCTTTCAGCCTCCATACTCTTTGGCTGATATCTCCCATATATGGGCATACTGGGGCCTGTACTTCCTGTAAACAGAGAGCAGACACGGAGCAGCGCGAGCTAGCGGCATAATTGAGCGAAAACGCGATGAATTATGGACATAAAGTGGATAAATCTGGGATTTAAAGGTTTGGATTTAAAGCCCAACAACCCCTAAAGAGGCTGGGAGTTCCAGGCTGGATAGAAAATCACCTGTAGAGGCTAAAAGGACCCGGAAAAACCCTCCGTATCGGCTAATTCGTCAGGTTTCAGAGGCAACTTTTGGTGAGTGGCTGCGTTGTATGGCTAATAAGTTATTAAACTATGAATCAGAGGTGCTTTTATGATCGTGGGCGAGCCTCTCGGTCTCACAGGGTTTTAAGATGCATTTTAATCTTGGCCTACAATAATGTGTAGTGCGGACTAAAGCCTTTATACATCAATATACCTTTTTAGTCTATAGAATACTAAGGTATTAAAATATTTGTTGGCATGATTTTATCAATTATGTTATCTGTCTTAAAGGTCCCATGACATGGTGCTCTTTGGATGCTTTTATATAGACCTTAGTGGTCCCTAATACTGTATCTGAAGTCTCTTTTATATAGACCTTAGTGGTCCCTAATATTGTATCTGAAGTCTCGTTTATATAGACCTTAGTGGTCCCATAATACTGTATCTGAAGTCTCTTTTATATAGACCTTATTGGTCCCCTAATACTGTATCTGAAGTCTCTTTTATATAGACCTTAGTGGTCCCTAATACTGTATCTGAAGTCTCTTTTATATAGACCTTAGTGGTCCCTAATACTGTATCTGAAGTCTCTTTTATATAGACCTTAGTGGTCCCCTAATACTGTATCTGAAGTCTCTTTTATATAGACCTTATTGGTCCCCTAATACTGTATCTGAAGTCTCTTTATATAGACCTTAGTGGTCCCCTAATACTGTATCTGAAGTCTCTTTTATATAGACCTTAGTGGTCCCCTAATACTGTATCTGAAGTCTCTTTTATATAGACCTTAGTGGTCCCCTAATACTGTATCTGAAGTCTCTTTTATATAGACCTTAGTGGTCCCCTAATACTGTATCTGAAGTCTCTTTTATATAGACCTTAGTGGTCCCTAATACTGTATCTGAAGTCTCTTTATATAGACCTTAGTGGTCCCTAATACTGTATCTGAAGTCTCTTTTATATAGACCTTAGTGGTCCCATAATACTGTATCTGAAGTCTCTTTATATAGACCTTAGTGGTCCCCTAATACTGTATCTGAAGTCTCTTTTATATAGACCTTAGTGGTCCCCTAATACTGTATCTGAAGTCTCTTTTATATAGACCTTAGTGGTCCCCTAATACTGTATCTGAAGTCTCTTTTATATAGACCTTAGTGGTCCCTAATACTGTATCTGAAGTCTCTTTATATAGACCTTAGTGGTCCCTAATACTGTATCTGAAGTCTCTTTTATATAGACCTTAGTGGTCCCATAATACTGTATCTGAAGTCTCTTTATATAGACCTTAGTGGTCCCTAATACTGTATCTGAAGTCTCTTTTATATAGACCTTAGTGGTCCCATAATACTGTATCTGAAGTCTCTTTATATAGACCTTAGTGGTCCCCTAATATTGACTTGACCAACTGCCACTTTGCTTGTTTGAAAGCCAGGATGTCTCTCTCTCATGGGGGGGGCAAATTCTCTCGGCGGTCAAAGCAGAGAAGGGGGAGGTAACCTTGCCCCTTATGACCTCATAAGGGGCAATATTCCAGAGTCTCTCCATCTATACTGCAGAAACTGTGAAGAAGTGAAATGTTACTTACACACTGCTTGCATGGCGTTTTCTTTGTCTTGAAAACAGAAATTATTCAGTTTACTGTTGCTACGGTTGTATCATAAAGTTAGGTTATCAAGCTAGGCTAACCAGCTAGCAAGCCAGCACAACGAGGTGAGCTTTTTCATTTAAGCTAAAACAAAAGAAACAAAACAACACAGGTCTTTTTATATAAAATGTGAGACCTCCCATGTGAATATACTACATTCATACTTACATAATATCATAATTAACACATTTAATTATGATATTACTATAACAGTGGAGCTCTGACTTACCATGACACAGGCTACAGCAGACTGGTGAAAGTGGGTAAGAATTGACCATAAAGTCTGTGGAATAGCACCACCAGATGGCGCTCATGCTACAGAAAAGCCTGTCTCATGGAAACTACTAGCCAATGAGAAGTTACCTTTTAATAGCAAGTGGAATAATTAACCCCGCTACATCCATACTGGTTGTTTCTTTTCCAATCATACATTTTGTCCTTTCATATCTTCTATCTGTTCCTCTTGTTCTTTGAATGTATTATTTATCATTTCTTATGAACTAAACTGTTTATGATTTTTGTTTTCTTTCAGTTGCCAAACCGAGTCATTTTAAACTAAATGTCTCAGATAAAACCAGCTGTAGTTTCTTCTTCATGGCGTCCGTGCAGAGCGTTTATCTCCATGCGATCGGGTCAGGGTCCCATCTCATTCTTCAGCCCTCATTTACAATCTCACCCTCATCTCTGTCTCGTTTTATCTTCTCGTGTACTTGTACTGCATTATCAGAGTTTAACTCCACACCGAGCTCCAGTAGGTAACGCTGAAACTGTCTTATAGCGTATAGAGTATTATAGCGTTACTCTTTTATACCCAACTGCTTCACAGAACTCATTGTTACAGACATAGTTTAAAATATTGTATTATCTTTTAACAATAAGCCAGAGTTCAACGTATACTTCTCTATAAGATTGTAACTAAAGGTTATTTTTATTGCCCATTAATTTGTTGATTGTTTTCTGGTTGGCAATTCAGAGTCACAGACAGAGAACTACTGGCCGGCATATTCAAATGATGCCCCTATAGCATCTCGTCAGATGCTAACGAGAGACTTCTGTAATGTCAACCCAGTAAAAATGGACCTACTTAACCAACATGGTTCACTGCTAGCTTAGCTACAAGTTAGCATCAAACACAACAAAGGCTGGCAGTTGAATGGCGTGTTGAGCTAACGTTAGCAAGCAAACAATCATAGATAGCTACAATGTTTTTGAAATTATTTCCATCTTCTGTTTTTTTTTTTTAATGAGAAAAGTTTATTATCTCATGGATTTCACAAATTTCAGTATGAGACATTATGACGTAAACCGTTGCACGACTGAAATCCGATTGGCTAGAACAGTGTTTTGTGGCTCTTGCACTCCTTTCTGTTTGTTTTCCAACACCGCCAGGACTGTGTATTACAGGGTAATTACTGTTTTTTTCCAACCTGATTGATGGGAACAATAATCTTTGACATCGGCCCAGTATTATGCAAGACAGCAGTAGTCGGCAGCGGCGAAACACACTACAAGTTAGGCCTATTAGGGCAATTGTTAAGCTTGTATTTACGTTCATAAAGTGCTCGTTTTGCTGCGGACAGGCTCAGATTAATATTCTAAGTGTCTGATAACATTATGGAAAGGATTTCTAAGGAGGTCGACCTTTCTGTTAAAGAGTAAGAGCCTTTTTTAAACATCCGCGAAATTATGTTTGCCAAACCCACCAGCCTCCATGTAAATAATCAGTGGTTTTAGCATCTTAAAATACACTTCATTCAAAGTCGACAGAAACAAAATAAAACAATGAAAAGCTGTATTGGGTCGTCTGTCCATTTTTCCAACTATCCCAACTCTAGTTTTGGTTGAAACAAACACATAGTTTACCGATTTACATGTGACAATACGTTGGCTCTATACACGCTAAAAGTATTGCTTTTTTAAATGGAGTCTGGTGTGTTTAGCGCTAGCGACTTCAGAGCTGTTTCTGGTTAAACAGGAAGGTCTCAAAGAGGTTTTAAAAGTCTATATATGTAGAAATATTTTCCATAATGTTGTCAGACACTTAAACAAGGTAAACAGGTAAAAACAAGCTGGACAATTGCCCTGTTAACTTACATTGCAGCTTGTTTCGTTGCTGCCGACTGCAGCGATCTCACTAAATACTGGACCGATGCATTATTAATATTTTTGAACACAGTGCTTTGAAGTCAAGTCACATGTATCAACATTCATTTAATAATGAATACATCAACAACAATGCTTCAGCTGACATCAAATGTTTCACTGTGAAAACCCACATCATGTTCATTAGCACGAGATTTTTATAATTTTGTACATCTTTTTTTCAATCAAAGCATTCAGAATTACAGATTGCGTGTTTGAATAAACAAATTAATTTCCTGGTACATGTAGGCCTACTGTAACACACCAAATCAATCAAAGACAAAACAACAAAGAATCAACTCTGATAGTGAACAAAGAGCCTAAATATCACGGATGCTACACACAGGTTTATGATAATTAATTAAAGCTTGATACAATATTGTATTGCATTCTCATGAACGCGTTCGTATGATATCTCACAAAAACGTATGCACGTACGAGATCTCCAACTTTCCCGGGACATGTCTGCATGTATTTTTAAAAAAGCAACAAAAACAACAAAAAAATGGTCAGAAAAAAAAACACAGAGACAAAAACAGCAAAAGACACCAAAGACCTTGAAAAGGGCCACAAAAAAAAGTTAAAACAACTTGAAAAGGCAACAAAAATGTGGAAAGAATTGTTAAAAAAGACTTGAAAATTTCCACAAAACCCTCGAAAAAAGCATCAAAAACGTTGAAACAAGTGGCAAAAATATTGAAAAGGAACAAAAAATTAAAAAAATATATGAAACGGCCCAGTTTTTATTATTGTGGGGTCCCACGCCCCAAATTACACCTTTGGCTGGAAAACAAATACGAATCACAGTGCTTTACTTTTATGTATGAATGGTTTATGGGTTGAAAGTCTTGTGTTTTCCCCCGGGACTTGAACGCCACTCTCCTGATTGAGAGCCCTGTGTTTTATAACCTAGCCGTCCATCTGACCTCCTCCCCCCCCCCCCCCTTTCATAACTTCATGTAACGATAGCTTAGGAGAGCCGCCTGATTATTTCTCAGTCACCATAGCGTCGGCCCCCAGGGGCCCCTGTAGTCCCACAGGTAGGGTCTGGACTGGTAAGCTTTGCAGAAGGACGAGATCAGGGACGATCGAAGCAGCTCGTCTCCCAGTCCCTCTGCCTTGCACACGTCCCTGCAGAACTGGGACGTTTGCTGCTTCCGTTTGGTCTTGTACCTGCGGTTCTGGAACCAGATCTTCACCTGCGTCTCTGTTAGTCTTAAGGTTCCGGCCAGGTGAGCCCTCTCCGGGGCCGACAGGTATTTCTGGTGGTTAAACTTCTTCTCCAGTTCCAGCACCTGCAGGTGTGTGAACGCAGCTCTGGAGCGCTTCTGCTTCCCTGCGGAGGACGAGAAGCTGCCGGACTCCGAGGAGTCAGGGCGGGACGGGTCCGGACCCAGGGACGGGTCCACACTCAGGGACGGGTCCGGACTCAGGGACGGGTCCACACTCAGGGACGGGTCCGGACTCAGGGACGGGTCCACACTCAGGGACGGGTCCGGACTCAGGGACGGGTCCACACTCAGGGACGGGCCCGGATCCAGGGACGGGTCCCCACTCAGGCACGGGTCCAGACCCAAAGACAGGTCCACACTCAGGGACGGGTCCAGACCCAGGGACGCTGCAAAGCACAAACGGGATCAACTTATTAGACAGAAAAAACTTAATAAACTGAAATATAAAGTATACTGGGATGTACTCTACTGCAATATAAAGTACACTGGGATGTACTCTAAAGTATACTGATATACTGCAATATAAAGTACACTGGGATGTACTAATTATGTTTTTTATGCTTTTTTGACACTTTCTCTCTGTATTTGCAATTTTAAAATATACATTTTCTTTTCTTTATATTTTCAATTTTTTTATTTACTTATTCATTTTCTTTTATTTATAGTCCCATTTTTCTTTGATGTATTTATTCTTGAATACATTTTTTATAGTTTGAATATTTCTGTCATTTATCTGTTTTATTTATTTCTCTTTCTAGTTCCATCCTTTTTATTTCCTCACATTGCCTGAGACCGATATACTTTTCATATTTATTCCATTCTCTAAATGAAAGTCTAAGGAACACAATGGTCTGTTCTTTGCATCTTGTATTATTTACTTTTTTACTATTTTATTTATTTCTCTTCATATATTCCAATTTATTTTACTGACACCTATAATTGAAACATATATTCCATATTTTGTAAATGAAAGCCAAATGCACATCTGTCCTGCAGCAACTCACCTGTCTGATATATTTCTCTTTATATTTACTCACATGGCCACAGCTTTCCTGAGACCTATAATTTCCACATGGGTTCCATATTCTGTAAATGAGAACATTCATCGGTGTAGGAAACGCTGCAGATCTTACCCGTCTGAACCCTGAACGCCAGCTCTGACGACTTCTGGGCTCCTTCCTCCCACTGGGAGCGTCTTTCCCTCTTCTGTGAACAGCGTTTGTTGTTAAAACTTGTGCCGTCCTCCGTGGACAGGATGTCCTCTATGAGGAAGGAGGTCAGAGGTTTGACTGGGTCGGACATTTCCATCCAGTTATCCACAAACTGGAGAGAAACCTCTCAGAGGCTGCAGCAGCAGAGTCTCCTCACACACTTACACGCAAACTTCGCTTGCAAGTTTATACCAGAGCCGGGACAGGGCGGGACGGGAGAGGACAGGACGGGGGCTGGATGGGGGCGGGACAGGACAGGACGGGGCGGGACAGGACAGGACGGGGCGGGATGGGGGCGGGACAGGACAGGGGATGGATGGGGCAGGGCGGGACAGGACGGGGGCGACGGACAGGAGCAGGACGGGGGCTGGATGGGGGCGGGACAGGACAGGACAGGACGGGGGCTGGATGGGGGATGGATAGGGGCTGGATGGGGACTGGACAGGGCGGGACGGGACAGGACAGGACAGGACGGGGGCGGGACAGGACAGGACGGGGTGGGATGGGGGATGGACGGGATGGGACAGGACAGGACAGGGGCTGGACGGGATGGGGCGGGACGGGGCGGGACACTCTGACTGTACCGGTGAGTTTAAGAGAAGGTCGGGCCAACTCCTGCTTCAGTGGTGGAAGAACTACACATTTCAAGTTTTATTGTCATATGTGCAGTAAGGAAACATGTCTCCGTGTACTATGAAATTCTTCAGTTGCTGTAAACCACGTCATTGGTGTTGATCAGGACTAACTAATAATAACTAATAATAACATTTGAAGAGTTTTTCTTTCATATGTGTGTCCAGACAGTAATATAAGTGGACTATATGTAGTTAATCTCTCTCACATTGAATGTCATTCTACAGTAGTTACATATAGATGTATGTTGGGTCTTGTCCCCCCCGGCTCTTCGTATGGGCCGGTTTTCCGCGGCTGCAGGGACTCTGTGGTGGTTTGGTCTGGGGGGTCAGAGTGGGTGGTCGGGCCTCCTGCAGCACTAATGACTTGGACACATTGAGACCGGCTCCTGAGACAAACACAGACGATGCTCGGTGGCTGTTTAATTTGTTGTTTCTCCATCGCTCAGCGTGACTTTCTCCCCGAGAGAACCAGCCGTGTGTGTCCCTCTGGGAGTTCAGCCTTTATTTGGGAAATGCACCAGTGTTGGGATGATAAACCTGATCCTTTACCCGGCCCCCGGTCCCGGCCCCCGGCCCCGGCCAACGCCTACCGCACAGAAGCAAATAAGTGACATGAGTAGTTGAAGTTTAACAGTCGCTGAATACTCTTAATACTCGCTCTGAATTCTCTTTTTTGGAATTAAAATTTGACATTTCTTGATTCGCAATTTAAAAAGCAGAATTTGATTATTTATATATAAAGACTTAAAAGTTACGATAATATCGGATTTTGTCCAGACAGGAATGAGACTGACTGGGACTGAGTCTTATGAGTGAAAAAGGAGACAAAAACTCGAAAAGGTGGGCACGAGGGACCCCAAAACATTGAAAATGCAACTTAAACTTTGAACAAATCCCAGAATGGATTATTGGGGGGGGGGGGGTTGTAAATTACCCCTATGATATATTATTGATATTTTATTAGATTGATGTAAAGTTGAGTACAGATGCAAAGATTAATTGATTAGTTGTCAACTTTTAAATGAATCGCCAACTATTTTGATAATCGATTAGTCGGTTTGAGTCATTTTTGTTAAGACAAAAGTAAAAATCCTCTGTTTCCAGCTTGTTAAATGTGAATATCTTCTAGTTTCTTCTCTCCTCTGTGACAGTAAACTGAATATCTTTGAGTTGTGGACAAAATGAGACATTTGAGGACGTCATCTTGGGCTTTAAGAAACACTGATCCACATTTTTCACCATGTTCTGACATTTTAGAGCCCAAACAACTAATCAGCAGATTAATCGACTCTGAAACTAATCGCTAGTTGACCCGTCCCGAGTCGTGGATCATCTTTTATGAAAGCTTCCTGTTTTAAATCTGGCTCCTCTTCAGCGTTAGCCGCTGTGTTGTCAACACAGCGTTAAGATCTTCAGTGGGATACCATTCACCTTGAATTCTTCGCCTGCAACCGTCTGTTGAACTGTAATCTGTCTGTAAGCACAGTTTATCTTTCCATTTTTAACCGTTCTGCGTCATTTCCTTCAAATCCAACAAGGCTGAATGTGCAATAAAATGTGATGTAGTGTCCCAGAGACGATGTGGGATAAAATGTTAAAAGACAGCTTCCAGCTTCCAAATATGAGCAACTTTCTGCTTTAGTGCGTTGGTGTTTTAACCCTCTGAGGTCTGAGGGCATTTCTAGATAAGATTTTGAATTCTCCTTTTAAAAAAAGGCAACAAAAAAATGCTGAAAAGTAACGAAAATGTTGACAAAAAAAGCAAACAAAGGAACAAAAACTTCATAAAAAGTCCAGTGCTGATGATGGGCCTAAAAGACAGTCCCCGTATGCCAAGGTGCTCTTGAGCAAGGTAACGAACCCCCAACTGCTCTAGGCCTTTACATGGGCAGTCCCCCCCCCCCACTCCGACATCCCTCCATTAGTGCATGTGTGTGTAGTTCAGGCCTGTGTGTAGTGTGTGTAATAACAACAGATTGAAAACATTGTAATTTCCTCTTGTGGGATTAATAAAGTGTACATTATTATTATTATTATTATTATTATTATTATTGTTATTATAATTATTATTATAGGCTACATTTACATAGCTACGTTTTGGTTAAAAAACAAATATCTTTGGCTATGTTTACGTCGATTCAATTTTATTAATACTATCAAATCATAACAAAAGTTATCTCGAGACACTTTACAAATAGAGCAGGTCTAGACCGCTCTATAATTTACAGATAGAGCAGGTCTAGACCACTCTATAATTTACAGATAGAGCAGGTCTAGACCAC
Source organism: Etheostoma nigrum (assembly GCA_029931835.1). NCBI lineage: Eukaryota > Metazoa > Chordata > Actinopteri > Perciformes > Percidae > Etheostoma > Etheostoma nigrum. The sequence goes on along the minus strand of CM057241.1, from coordinate 3,457,573 downwards.
TCTATAATTTACAGATAGAGCAAGGTCATAGACCGCTACTCTATAATTTACTGACTAGTAATTATAGAGCAGGTCTAGACCTGCTCTATCTGTAAATTATAGAGCAGGTCTAGACCGCTCTATAATTTACAGATAGAGCAGGTCTAGACCGCTCTATAATTTACAGATAGAGCAGGTCTAGACCGCTCTATAATTTACAGATAGAGCAGGTCTAGACCACTCTATAATTTACAGATAGAGCAGGTCTAGACCGCTCTATAATTTACAGATAGAGCAGGTCTAGACCACTCTATAATTTACAGATAGAGCAGGTCTAGACCGCTCTATAATTTACAGATAGAGCAGGTCTAGACCGCTTTATAATTTACAGATAGAGCAGGTCTAGACCACTCTATAATTTACAGATAGAGCAAGTCAAGACCACTCTATAATTTACAGATAGAGCAGGTCTAGACCACTCTATAATTTACAGATAGAGCAAGTCAAGACCACTCTATAATTTACAGATAGAGCAGGTCTAGACCACTCTATAATTTACAGATAGAGCAGGTCTAGACCACTCTATAATTTACAGATAGAGCAGGTCTAGACCGCTCTATAATTTACAGATAGAGCAGGTCTAGACCACTCTATAATTTACAGATAGAGCAGGTCTAGACCCCTCTATAATTTACAGATAGAGCAGGTCTAGACCCCTCTATAATTTACAGATAGAGCAGGACTAGACCACTCTATAATTTACAGATAGAGCAGGTCTAGACCACTCTATAATTTACAGATAGAGCAGGTCTAGACCACTCTATAATTTACAGATAGAGCAGGTCTAGACCACTCTATAATTTACAGATAGAGCAGGTCTAGACCGCTCTATAATTTACAGATAGAGCAGGTCTAGACCGCTTTATAATTTACAGATAGAGCAGGTCTAGACCACTCTATAATTTACAGATAGAGCAAGTCAAGACCACTCTATAATTTACAGATAGAGCAGGTCTAGACCACTCTATAATTTACAGATAGAGCAAGTCAAGACCACTCTATAATTTACAGATAGAGCAGGTCTAGACCACTCTATAATTTACAGATAGAGCAGGTCTAGACCACTCTATAATTTACAGATAGAGCAGGTCTAGACCGCTCTATAATTTACAGATAGAGCAGGTCTAGACCGCTCTATAATTTACAGGTAGAGCAGGTCTAGACCGCTCTATAATTTACAGATAGAGCAGGTCTAGACCGCTCTATAATTTACAGATAGAGCAGGTCTAGACCACTCTATAATTTACAGATAGAGCAGGTCTAGACCGCTCTATAATTTACAGATAGAGCAGGTCTAGACCGCTCTATAATTTACAGATAGAGCAGGTCTAGACCACTCTATAATTTACAGATAGAGCAGGTCTAGACCACTCTATAATTTACAGATAGAGCAGGTCTAGACCACTCTATAATTTACAGATAGAGCAGGTCTAGACCGCTCTATAATTTACAGATAGAGCAGGTCTAGACCGCTTTATAATTTACAGATAGAGCAGGTCTAGACCACTCTATAATTTACAGATAGAGCAAGTCAAGACCACTCTATAATTTACAGATAGAGCAGGTCTAGACCACTCTATAATTTACAGATAGAGCAAGTCAAGACCACTCTATAATTTACAGATAGAGCAGGTCTAGACCACTCTATAATTTACAGATAGAGCAGGTCTAGACCACTCTATAATTTACAGATAGAGCAGGTCTAGACCGCTCTATAATTTACAGATAGAGCAGGTCTAGACCGCTCTATAATTTACAGATAGAGCAAGTCTAGACCACTCTATAATTTACAGATAGAGCAGGTCTAGACCGCTTTATAATTTACAGATAGAGCAGGTCTAGACCACTCTATAATTTACAGATAGAGCAGGTCTAGACCCCTCTATAATTTACAGATAGAGCAGGTCTAGACCCCTCTATAATTTACAGATAGAGCAGGTCTAGACCACTCTATAATTTACAGATAGAGCAGGTCAAGACCACTCTATAATTTACAGATAGAGCAGGTCAAGACCGCTCTATAATTTACAGATAGAGCAGGTCTAGACCACTCTATAATTTACAGATAGAGCAGGACTAGACCACTCTATAATTTACAGATAGAGCAGGTCAAGACCACTCTATAATTTACAGATAGAGCAGGTCTAGACCACTCTATAATTTACAGATAGAGCAGGTCTAGACCAGTCTATAATTTACAGATAGAGCAGGTCAACAATTCTAGTAGTTCCCCCAAGACCAAGCAACTATAATGCGACATTGATGAGGAAAACC
>CM057241.1:3320260-3450260 GCA_029931835.1 Etheostoma nigrum | reverse complement strand
AGTGTTTCCTGTTTGATTGAAAGTTTGAAGAAGTTAGAGAGCCACTCTGTCTGCGGGTTTGTTTACCAAGCAAAGCTCCAGGACAGGACAAGCTCTGCAGCCTTATCAGCGGATTTGTGAATGGGACAATAATGAGCCGAGTGTGATAGGGCCGCCCCGGCGGGTCAGATGTCACCCAGCCATTAGCTTTCTGATTCCTCGCTTTGATAAAACTGCAACTCACCGGAGGAGGAAAGTAATAATACTACTACTAATAATAATAATACATTTTATTTGTAATGCACTTTACATTTAAGACAAACCTCAAAGTGCTACAGGTAAGATCATAACAGCAAGATTAAAACAACAGTTTAAAATACATATAAATAGTGCAACAACATTGTTGTGCAAGGTTAAAACTCATAAGTTCTGCTAAAAAGAAATGTTTTTAGTCCTTTTTTAAAGGTCTCAATAGTAACTCAGAGCCGTACGGAAGAGGATTAGAAGATTAGGGCCACTGGTGAAAAATGTATGTGAGTTTTGACTTTTTTCTCAAAATTTTGACTTTTTTCTCAAAATTATAAAAAGTCTGAATTCTGAGAAAAAAGTCAAAACTCACATAAATTTTTCACCAGTGGCCCTAATCTTCTTCCGTAGTAACTCAAGTACTGTACTCAAGGATCTTTTTTAGGTTATTTTCTGCTTCTTTATACTTTAACTCCACTACGTTTTATTGGCTAATATTGTACTTTTTACTTCACTATATTTATTTAACCCTGCTGTTTTCCTGTTTTACCCATTTTCAAAGTTTCTGCATCAGAAATTTAGGTTTCTTTTAACCCTGGTGTTGTCTTCTCTTCGGGACCCTCTCGTGTTCCTCGGGTCAAACTGACCCGGGACCTATATGTGGTTTTAAAAACAATTCTGAATTAAAATGTTACTTCATAATCTATTAACAAAAATTGTCTTTATCTCAATTTCTAACAGCTGAGATAACATATGTTTAGGGAATGCATCAGTCTCTACTAGAACACAATTAAACATGGAAGTGGGGTTCGTTTTTTGTCATAAGGTTATAATTCATGTTAAAAATCCACTATGGAAACAACATAATATCCAGAATAATGTTCTGAATTGAGTCAGGAATGCATGTTTATCACAGGAAATAAGGAAAGACCGTTGATTTTCAGGTAGAAGAAATGTAACTTGGACCATTTTTCTTCTTGTAAAAATTTAAAATGGGTCAATTTGACCCGAATACCAAACAAGGGTTAAGAAAATTGCCCAAAGATGACATTGTTGTTCACAAAGTAAGTTCAAAGTAAAGTTCAGGATCAGGACTTTAGGGGTTTTACTACATTTTATGGCATTTGAATTAAAACGAATGGGTTTCAAAAGAGTATTCACACTGACCTTAGACATTCTGGGTAACTATTTTTTATCGAAATAATTAATAATTTCAGTTTTTTTTCCAATTTAATTCATAAAACGCCAAATCAACAGATAACAACAACAGTTATCTCGCAGCGCTTTTCATAAAAGAGCAGGTTTTTTAAACTGTAATGAATATGTATAAGTTTATATAAATGAGGTTTGTCCATGAATTGCAAATATAAGTGTAAAAATGTGTAATAATGTCGTGTTTGTGGTGAACCCGGTAGGAGTGAAAAAAAGTGACAAAAAGTAAAAAGAAGCGTTTAAAACTTTATTTTTAAAAAGTGACAAAGTAGAGAAAAAAAAGCCTCAAAAACTTTGAAATAAGCGTCTAAAAAAGGTTGATAATCCCTTTAGTAAGTCCTAAAATAAATAATACAAAATATAATCAACAGATAAAATAATAAAACTCAAAGAAGTAGTATAACAGCGAGACTTTACTAAAACAACGTTCATTTCCTTTTTTTTACTCAGTAACGGATGTGATTTAAATATAATAAATACTTCAAACAAATCATACTTACAAGTAAAATTACAGATTTTAAAAACTTTAAAATATAAAAAGTAATAATAAAGGATAATAAAAAAGCTATAAAGACAGCGAGTATTAACCAATCAACTGATATTTAATTGGTTGCAAACAGAATCCATCCAAAATACAATAATAAAATGACATTAAAATATGATATTATACAGCTAATCAGGGGTGGAGCTAGACATGTAAACAATGGGGGGGGGGGCAGTAAGATCTATACATGTAAGATCTATACATGTAAGATCTATACATGTAAGATCTATACATGTAAGATCTATACATGTAAGATCTATACATGTAAGATTTATACATGTAAGATTTATACATGTAAGATCTATACATGTAAGATCTATACATGTAAGATTTATACATGTAAGATCTATACATGTAAGATCTATACATGTAAGATCTATACATGTAAGATTTATACATGTAAGATTTATACATGTAAGATCTATACATGTAAGATCTATACATGTAAGATTTATACATGTAAGATTTATACATGTAAGATCTATACATGTAAGATCTATACATGTAAGATTTATACATGTAAGATCTATACATGTAAGATCTATACATGTAAGATCTATACATGTAAGATCTATACATGTAAGATTTATACATGTAAGATCTATACATGTAAGATCTATACATTTCACATGAAAACTTCTGACTCAATGACCATAGAAATAAAACAGATAGAACGGCCACTGTGTCCCGTGGTCATTTGGTTGGTACACAACTTAATGGTGATGTATGTTGTTGTCATGGTGACAATACGCGACAGTGGGGCCGGTTACTGAGGAGGAGAGCCGCCCGTTGCAGCTCGGGAGATGTTCTCAGGGTTGCAGGGAGTGAAGAGGGACAGTTAGACCCAGCAGAGGTGGGTTAGCGGACTGCTAACGTTAGACCCAACGGTGGTGGGTTAGCGGACTGCTAATGTTAGACCCAGCGGTGGTGGGTAGGCGGACCGCTAATGTTAGACCCAGCGGTGGTGGGTTAGAGGACCGCTAACGTTAGACCCAGCGGTGGTGGGTTAGCGGACCACTAATGTTAGACCCAGCGGTGGTGGGTTAGCGGAGAGCTAATGTTAGACCCAGCAGCAGTGGGTTAGCGGACTGCTAACGTTAGACCCAGCAGTGGTGGGTTAGCGGACCACTAATGTTAGACCCAGCGGTGGTGGGTTAGCGGAGAGCTAATGTTAGACCCAGCAGCAGTGGGTTAGAGGACCGCTAATGTTAGACCCAGCGGTGGTGGGTTAGCGGACTGCTAACGTTAGACCCAGCGGTAGTGGGTTAGCGGACCGCTAATGTTAGACCCAGCGGTGGTGGGTTAGAGGACTGCTAACGTTAGACCCAGCGGTGGTGGGTTAGAGGACTGCTAACGTTAGACCCAGCGGTGGTGGGTTAGAGGACTGCTAACGTTAGACCCAGCGGTGGTGGGTTAGAGGACCGCTAACGTTAGACCCAGCGGTGGTGGGTTAGCGGACTGCTAACGTTAGACCCAGCGGTGGTGGGTTAGCGGACCACTAATGTTAGACCCAGCGGTGGTGGGTTAGCGGAGAGCTAATGTTAGACCCAGCAGCAGTGGGTTAGCGGACTGCTAACGTTAGACCCAGCAGTGGTGGGTTAGCGGACCACTAATGTTAGACCCAGCGGTGGTGGGTTAGCGGACCACTAATGTTAGACCCAGCGGTGGTGGGTTAGCGGAGAGCTAATGTTAGACCCAGCAGCAGTGGGTTAGAGGACCGCTAATGTTAGACCCAGCGGTGGTGGGTTAGCGGACTGCTAACGTTAGACCCAGCGGTAGTGGGTTAGCGGACCGCTAATGTTAGACCCAGCGGTGGTGGGTTAGCGGACTGCTAACGTTAGACCCAGCGGTGGTGGGTTAGCGGACCACTAATGTTAGACCCAGCGGTGGTGGGTTAGCGGAGAGCTAATGTTAGACCCAGCAGCAGTGGGTTAGAGGACCGCTAATGCTAGACCCAGCGGTGGTGGGTTAGCGGACCGCTAACGTTAGACCCAGCGGCGGTGGGTTAGCGGACCGCTAATGTTAGACCCAGCGGCGGTGGGTTAGCGGACCGCTAATGTTAGACCCAGCGGTGGTGGGTTAGCGGACGACTAACGTTAGACCCAACGGCGGTGGGTTAGCAGACTGCTAACGTTAGACCCAGCGGCGGTGGGTTAGCGGAACGCTAACGTTACACCCAGCGGCGGTGGGTTAGCAGACCGCTAACATTAGACCCAGCGGCAGCGGGTTAGCAGACCGCTGACGTTAGACCCAGCGGCGGTGGGTTAGCGGACCGCTAACGTTACACCCAGCGGCGGTGGGTTAGCAGGCCGCTAACATTAGACCCAGCGGCGGCGGGTTAGCAGACCGCTGACGTTAGACCCAGCGGCGGTGGATTAGCGGACCGCTAACAATACACCCAGCGGCGGCGGGTTAGCAGACCACTAACATTAGACCCAGCGGCTGCGGGTTAGCAGACCGCTGACGTTAGACCCAGCGGCGGTGGGTTAGCGGACCGCTAACAATACACCCAGCGGCGGCGGGTTAGCAGACCGCTAACATTAGACCCAGCCGTGGTGGGTTAGCGGACCGCCAACGTTACACCCAGCCTGCTGTCCAGCTCATTCTCTGTAACCGATGCACGGCGGAACTAGCAAGCTAGCCAGACAGTGTTAGCTGGCTTACATTAGCTTGCTAGCTCCACCTTAACGTCCCCCCACACCACATCGTTCACAGAAAACGAGCCAAATAAAGCCGTAACTCGTGGCGATAGCAATGTGCTTTGTGTGGTTAAAGCATGAAATTAAGTTTATTCATCGGAATCATCATTCATCGGATTTATCAGAAATTTCTACATTACCATGGCAATGTTACACATAAAAATGGCTGCTGCTCTTACAATTCTGCTATGTTTATTTGAATGGAAATGGCCTTTCTATCCGTTTTATTTCTATGGAAATGACACAAAGTTGTTTTAAACCCCCAAAAGATCAGCGCTTTTGAGTGAACATCCGGGCCTGGAGCCCCAGAAGCTAACCCCTGCTCGCTCCGCCCCTGCAGAGACCATGTTCCTGTTCCCATCACCAGCCTCTGACACCCTGTAAAGACACCTGGAAGTGTCCGTGGTCAAAGGCCCCTTCGCTGTTTCCACATGTTAAATCAGCCAGATGTGCGGCTGACGGCGACACAGAGTGATAGCCGTACATGCCGCTGTTTCCGTACAATACAGAATTATAATGTCCCAGAGTCACGTTATAAGGCGGCGCTAAAGGCGAACCTGCGCCGCAGAGCCTGCTGTCCCGCACCAGCACCGGCACCGCCACCCTCCTGGGTGCGGCTGGAAACCCCGCCAGCTCCAGAGACTTGTCCTGCCGCTGCCGCTTGCATTTGTACCGCCTGTTCTGGAACCAGATCTTGACCTGCGTGGAGGTGAGTTTGAGGATGCGGGCCAGGTGCTCTCTCTCCGGGGCGGACAGGTAGCGCTGCTGCCGAAAGCGGCGCTCCAGCTCGGACACCTGGGACTGGGAGAAGAGGACACGGGGCTTCCTGCGCAGCCGGCTGGGTGCTCCGCCGCTGGGGGAGCTTCTGTCACAGTCAGGGGAACTCTCCGGACTGCTTATTTCTGCACACGGGACAAGAAAACAGTCAGATACACTCAAACTTACTGGAGGTTAAATCTGGTGACACATTTTTGCATTCCTAACTTGTACATATTCAAATATTTGTTCTTGTATTTTATCCTATTCATGTAGATATTGTATCCTAGTATTTCATTTATATTTATAGTCTTATTTGACTTTATTTTATCCCTTTTATTTTATTGTATTTTAGTCTTTTCAATGTTTTCATGCTTTTATCTTTTTGTATTATTATTATTATATACTCTTGGGTATTATTGTCTGTACACTTGTTAAAGCACTTTGTAACTTGTTTTTGAAAAGTGCTCTACAAATAAAGATTATTATTATTATTATTATTATTATTATTATTATTATTATTAGCCTACTGTGTGACTGATTTTGCTGCTGTAGCACTATAATTTCCCATTTTATTGGGATCAATATCTATCTATCTATCTATCTATCTATCTATCTATCTATCTATCTATCTATCTATCTATCTATCTATCTATCTATTTTGCTTCCAACAACTCAACACATTCTCCATGAACGGGTTTGTTATAGACTTTACGGTTAAAACCCCCTCAATTATCAAAACCGGCCAGTGCAACCCCCCCCCCCCCCAAATATCTTATTATAATGCTGAATGACAAATATAAACTGTTGTAAAACATTATAAGTGGTTGGTTTTCTTAATTCAATGTAATTGGCAAGCATAGAAAAACATTTCATCTGTGCAATTTGTTGATGCCCAACATTTCCTGCCCCCCCCCCCCCAGTTATAATTTGTCTCTGTCTCCTGTTGAAACAAATGGCCTAGCTATAGATAGGTGGTGATTTAAACCCTGCCAATGTTGAACTCAAAGTTACGCCCCTGGGTTTGTGTGATATGGGATGGAAAACTTATGCACAACAATTTGTATGATATCCTATGAAACTAGGCGACTGCCGGCTGGTCACAACACAGTCAAGTTAAGCGGTCTTTACAATTAAATTTAGCTGAGAAAAGGTTACTGTGAGCCCAAGGCGTAAGACCCGGTCCTTTCATCGGCCGTTGCAGTTGAGTTAAGCTGACAAACAGTGAGCGTCACGCGGAGATGACCACCAAATTTAGGCACCAAAACTAGTTTAGATTAGAAAAAAAGAGTGTGGTTTGGTTTAGAGGGTAACTTTTTTCAACCTTGGCCCTATTTTCCTTTGTTTTTGTGTCTAAGTGACTGATGGGAACAACAATATTTGACATTGGTCCAGTAAGCGAGATAGCTGCAGTCGGTGGTGGTGAATCAAGCTGCAATGTGAGTTAATAGGGCGATTGTCCAGTTTGTATTTATGTTCAAAAAAGTGCTTGTTCTGCCAGTGACAGACTCATATTAATATTCTAAGTGTCTACCAACATTATGGAAATTATTTCTAAGGAGGTCGACCTTTCTGTTAAAAGACTAAGATCCTTATTTTAAACATAAAAACATCCATGAAATTGCTTTCGCCAAACCAACCAGACTCCATGTAAATAAACAGTAATTTAAGCATCGTAAAATACACTTAATTCAATGTCGACAGAAACAAAATTAAACTATGAAAAGCCGTACTGGGTCGTCTTTCCACTTTCCCAACCATCACAACTCTATTTTATGTTAAAATAAACACATAATTACCGATTTTACATATGAAAATATGTTGGCTCTATACACGCTAAAAGTATTGATTTTTTAAATGGAGTCTGGTGGGTTTAGCGCTAGTGAAACAGAAAGGAAAATAGAGTCTGTCTTGAAAAAAAACGTAGTTAGGCCTTCCCTTTAAAACACTCCCGGACACGAATATTTCCTGAGTTGAAAGCCCTGTGTTTTATTTTAATTCGACTTTTTCTTTTTACATTTAAATGTTCTTTTATAGCTATGCCTACAGCACCATTGTGCTTTTTTTTTTACAACACTTTGGTCAATTTAAGCTTAAATGTGCTCTGGAAAAAAAAGCTTTAATTACTTATCATACATGTATTTCTGATTTTAAATAACCTATAACTTTAACTTGATTATGTTTAATTGCCTGAAAATATGTTGATTGCAGTTTAATTTGAGGAATAGTACTTTCTTTTAAAAATATATTTTATGACAAGTGACCACATGTTTCTGATAGTGTACATGACATTATTTCTGCAGTATATAGTAGTGGGCGTATATTCATATTTATTTGCTTTATCATTAAAAAGAAAAACCTTCTTTATACTTCTGTCACTTTTCTTCCTCTCCTACACTGAAATTCTCTCTCTTTTTATTTTTATGTTTAAATCTATTGTATGTAGCGTACTTTATATCTTTGTGCAAATAAATTAAACTTTAACAGGTAGTGTTTTTTTATGTTTTATCCTGGTGTCTTGCCAAAAAGTGATTAGGCTATGTGCCAAAAACAGATTGCCTTCTGTGGGAGCGTGTTTTTCTAACATGGAAAACTGTGACCGGCCTGCTGCAATCACTCCGTGGCTATAGTGCAAAAAGTGCATTTTATGTGTTGTATTGCTCCTTTAAAAAGGTTTTTCAACAGGTAAGAAGTTCTGTGAGCGTCATTTTGAGGCAGAAACAACCTTTTAGGGACAAAGTAAAGGCTGTCATCGCTTTTTGGCAGAACACCTGTCCGTCCATCTGACAGCTTTAGTTTCTTCACAAAATTAAGATTTTAGCACCCAAAACTTAGTTTAAAAAATATAATGTTTTATTATAAATGACACTAGATACAATATAACGGCCCTGAGATGACGACACCATTACGCACACATCTGTTTGGATACTTTACACTTTCTACAATGGGAGGATTTTTCTCCACCGAGTACTTTCACTTTTCATACTTTAAGTAGGCCTATATTTTCCTAATGATAGCCTTATATAGCCTACTATTATACTTTTACTAAAGTAACATTTTCACAGCAGGACCCTACTAGTAACAGAGCATTTTTACAGTGTGGTGTTAGTACTTTTACGTAAAGTAAAATAAATAAAGACAGTAAATCTGTCCCCAGATCACGTTTTAAAACCAGAGGTGATCGAGCCTTTTCTGTGGCGGCTCCAAGGCTCTGGAATTCTCTTCCCTTAGCATTGAGAGCCTTGGATTCTGTGGAATCTTTTAAAAAACATCTCAAGACACATCTTTTTAGACAAGCTTTTAACTAGCAATATGGCTTAGTATTTTATGTGTTGCTGTTTTATTTTGTTTTTTCTGTAAAGCACTTTGTGACCCTTCTTGTCTGTGAAAAGTGCTATATAAATAAAGTTTACTTACTTACTTACTAAAGGATCTGAATACTTCTTCCACCGCGAACCCACTTATTATTATTATTATTATTATTATTATTATTACTATTATTGTGAGATGAGGTTTATTGAAATGGGGACATTTCACCTGAAGAAAGGGAAGAATGTAAGATGAGATTTATTTAGTGAAAATTTAGTTAAAAGATGTCCGTTTTAGGGTTACTGAAATAAGTCACATATTTCCATCAATTGTAGCTTCATAGTGTATTCTGTTCTTTGAGTCAATAAGGGACTATCTAACATGTTGTACCCTGCCGCTAATACAGTAACAGGTTGGCGGAGGGATATTGTTCTACGCTGGAAGAAGTGTCATTAAAAAGTAAGTGCTCTTACCTATCCACGCGCAGAAAGTACTGGTAAGTAATAACGAGTTAATAGTTGACGCTAACCATCACTAGCGTTACATTAGGCCTAGTAACATTATCAGGCCATTATGTATGGACGTCTCACCCTGCTCCAGTGTCTCCTCTCCCGTCGCCCTGCTGTGGACCTCCAGTCTCTCCTGCGGGCCGGGCACGCGAGGCTCCGGCCGGACGGTCCGGGACGCACACGCTTGCACGTGCACGTGCTGATAATTCATCGGAACAACTTGGTCGGTCATTAAATGAAATTCATTTTCAAAGTCATCATGGTGGTGGTGCTCCAGCTTCAAAATATCCTTCACTGAAAAAGGCGTCCCGGAGGTTGAACTGGGATGCATCCCAACGCGGTTTAAAAGCTGGAACACGTCTCGGACCCTGCTCACGCGCTGCGGGCTCGTGCTGCTGCCGTAGACTGACTGGTGAGTGAGGGGCATGGCCCGGGACATTTAAACCATTCAGGGGTCAAGACAGATCTGTCAGCCCCAGCCTCCTGTCCTTCCTTCTCACCTTACAGGAACTCTTCAGCCACAGGTGTGTGTGTGTGTGTGTGTGTGTGTGTGTGTGTGCGTGTGTGTGTGGGTGGTGGGTGGTGGTTGGGGGGGGGGGATTTCAAGATTCAAGATTTCTTTATTGCCATACCACAGTACACTGCAGTACGAAATTACGTGCAAAGTTCACAGTTTAAAAACACAGCACAGAAACAATTAGAAACACCGTGGAAAATTGAGATATTAGATTAAAATAAAATAAATAAACGCTTATATGGGTGTGCAGAGCATGTAGAGTGATAAATATTAATATGCCAAGTCTAAAAAAAAAACAGGAATAATATAAATATCTAGATATATACAGTTGGGAGTATTAATATCCATGTTAAAATAGTGTGGTTGAGAATAAGGTGCATTCAAACAGATCATTATGTACATGAATAGTATTCAGTCTGTCTGTTTCGTGGGTTTCATTGTTTTATAGCCAAAGGTTTTATTATTATTATTATTATTATTATTATTATTATTACGCTTTTTTCTCTCTACACTGTAGTTTTTCTTGCTGAAAACTGCTGTTGGAAATTTCAATTTCCTTGTGGGAGTCATCCCCAAAGGATTAATAAAGAGAAGTCTAAGTCTAAGGAAGAAGCTGTTTTTGAACCTTACAGTCCTTGTTCTCAGACTGCGGGACCGCCTGCCAGATGGGGGGGGGGGGTGGCCAGGGTTAGTGGGGTCTTTGATGACAGGCATCTTTCCAGGGCCAGGTCCTGAATGGTGGACAAAGTAGTCCCAAGCCATCCTATAAAACCACAGAGAAATGTTGCTAGCCAGAACACTTTGAATGGTGCCCCTATAGACAGGACGGATGGACTGAGACAGTTAAAGAAATGGACCAACAGGTCCCGTTGCTCTGGACCGAGACCAGGGAAGTCTATTGGAAGCTCTTTCCCGGTGATGCTGAGCGTTACTGCGCAGCCTCCAACTGAGCTGGAAGACGTAGATGTGACGTGAGCAACCTGTCTGAAAGCTGTAAGTCTTCTGGTAGCTGTGCAAGCTGATTTCTCCGGAAGTCAACCACCATCTCCGTGGTTTTCTCAACGTTCAGGGATAAGTTTGTCCTGTACCAGTCCTCCTAAAACATAACTCACACACTACTTCAAATATGTGTGTGTGTCCTGGTGGGACAGGCGGTGTCTGTCCCTGTATTTGAGGACGGTGAGACAGTGTGGGACTGTGTCAGGCTGTAGTGGGACAGGCCGTTTCTGTTCCTGTGTGCGGACGCTGGGACTTGCCGAGTCTGTCCCTGTTCCTGTGTGTGAGGGACGGTGGGACAGGCAGAGTCTTACCCTGTTCCTGTGTGTGTAGACGGTGGGACAGGCCGAGTCTGTCCCTGTTCCTGTGTGTGAGGGACGGTGGGACAGGCAGAGTCTTACCCTGTTCCTGTGTGTGTAGACGGTGGGACAGGCCGAGTCTGTCCCTGTTCCTGTGTGTGAGGGACGGTGGGACAGGCAGAGTCTTACCTTGTTCCTGTGTGTGTAGACGGTGGGACAGGCCGAGTCTGTCCCTGTTCCTGTGTGTGAGGGACGGTGGGACAGGCCGAGTCTTACCCTGTTCCTGTGTGTGTAGACGGTGGGACAGGCCGAGTCTGTCCCTGTTCCTGTGTGTGAGGGACGGTGGGACAGGCAGAGTCTTACCCTGTTCCTGTGTGTGTAGACGGTGGGACAGGCCGAGTCTGTCCCTGTTCCTGTGTGTGAGGGACGGTGGGACAGGCCGAGTCTTACCCTGTTCCTGTGTGTGTAGACGGTGGGACAGGCCGAGTCTGTCCCTGTTCCTGTGTGTGAGGGACGGTGGGACAAGCCGAGTCTTACCCTGTTCCTGTGTGTGTAGACGGTGGGACAGGCCGAGTCTGTCCCTGTTCCTGTGTGTGAGGGACGGTGGGACAGGCAGAGTCTTACCCTGTTCCTGTGTGTGTAGACGGTGGGACAGGCCGAGTCTGTCCCTGTTCCTGTGTGTGAGGGACGGTGGGACAGGCAGAGTCTTACCCTGTTCCTGTGTGTGTAGACGGTGGGACAGGCCGAGTCTGTCCCTGTTCCTGTGTGTGAGGGACGGTGGGACAGGCCGAGTCTTACCCTGTTCCTGTGTGTGTAGACGGTGGGACAGGCCGAGTCTGTCCCTGTTCCTGTGTGTGAGGGACGGTGGGACAGGCAGAGTCTTACCCTGTTCCTGTGTGTGTAGACGGTGGGACAGGCCGAGTCTGTCCCTGTTCCTGTGTGTGAGGGACGGTGGGACAGGCAGAGTCTTACCCTGTTCCTGTGTGTGTAGACGGTGGGACAGGCCGAGTCTGTCCCTGTTCCTGTGTGTGAGGGACGGTGGGACAGGCAGAGTCTTACCTTGTTCCTGTGTGTGTAGACGGTGGGACAGGCCGAGTCTGTCCCTGTTCCTGTGTGTGAGGGACGGTGGGACAGACCGAGTCTTACCCTGTTCCTGTGTGTGTAGACGGTGGGACAGGCCGAGTCTGTCCCTGTTCCTGTGTGTGAGGGACGGTGGGACAGGCAGAGTCTTACCCTGTTCCTGTGTGTGTAGACGGTGGGACAGGCCGAGTCTGTCCCTGTTCCTGTGTGTGAGGGACGGTGGGACAGGCCGAGTCTTACCCTGTTCCTGTGTGTGTAGACGGTGGGACAGGCCGAGTCTGTCCCTGTTCCTGTGTGTGAGGGACGGTGGGACAAGCCGAGTCTTACCCTGTTCCTGTGTGTGTAGACGGTGGGACAGGCCGAGTCTGTCCCTGTTCCTGTGTGTGAGGGACGGTGGGACAGGCAGAGTCTTACCCTGTTCCTGTGTGTGTAGACGGTGGGACAGGCCGAGTCTGTCCCTGTTCCTGTGTGTGAGGGACGGTGGGACAGGCAGAGTCTTACCCTGTTCCTGTGTGTGTAGACGGTGGGACAGGCCGAGTCTGTCCCTGTTCCTGTGTGTGAGGGACGGTGGGACAGGCCGAGTCTTA
This sequence comes from Etheostoma nigrum, assembly GCA_029931835.1. Classification (NCBI taxonomy): domain Eukaryota; kingdom Metazoa; phylum Chordata; class Actinopteri; order Perciformes; family Percidae; genus Etheostoma; species Etheostoma nigrum. The sequence continues at coordinate 3,437,527 of CM057241.1, read as the reverse complement.
CCCTGTTCCTGTGTGTGTAGACGGTGGGACAGGCCGAGTCTGTCCCTGTTCCTGTGTGTGAGGGACGGTGGGACAAGCCGAGTCTTACCCTGTTCCTGTGTGTGTAGACGGTGGGACAGGCCGAGTCTGTCCCTGTTCCTGTGTGTGAGGGACGGTGGGACAGGCAGAGTCTTACCCTGTTCCTGTGTGTGTAGACGGTGGGACAGGCCGAGTCTGTCCCTGTTCCTGTGTGTGAGGGACGGTGGGACAGGCCGAGTCTTACCCTGTTCCTGTGTGTGTAGACGGTGGGACAGGCCGAGTCTGTCCCTGTTCCTGTGTATGAGGGACGGTGGGACAGGCCGAGTCTGTCCCTGTTCCTGTGTGTGTAGACGGTGGGAGAGGCCGAGTCTGTCCTTGTTCCTGTGTGTGAGGGACGGTGGGACAGGCCGAGTCTGTCCCTGTTCCTGTGTGTGAGGGACGGTGGGACAGGCCAAGTCTGTCCTTGTTCCTGTGTGTGAGGGACGGTGGGACAGGCCGAATCTGTCCTTGTTCCTGTGTGTGAGGGACGGTGGGACAGGCCGAGTCTGTCTCTGTCCCTGTGTGTGTAGACGGTGGGACAGGCCGAGTCTGTCCTTGTTCCTGTGTGTGAGGGACGGTGGGACAGGCCGAGTCTGTCCCTGTTCCTGTGTGTGAGGTACGGTGGGACAGGCCAAGTCTGTCCCTTTTCCTGTGTGTGTGGATGGTGGGACAGACCGAGTATGTCCCTGTCCCTGTGTGTGAGAGACGGTGGGACAGGCCGAGTCTGTCCCTGTTCCTGTGTGTGTGGACGGTGGGACAGGCCGAGTCTGTCCCTGTTCCTGTGTGTGTGGACGGTGGGAGAGGCCGAGTCTGTCCCTGTTCCTGTGTGTGAGGGACGGTGGGACAGGCCGAGTCTGTCCCTGTTCCTGTGTGTGAGGGGACGGTGGGACAGGCCGAGTCTGTCCTTGTTCCTGTGTGTGAGGGACGGTGGGACAGGCCGAGTCTGTCCCTGTCCCTGTGTGTGTAGACGGTGGGACAGGCCGAGTCTGTCCTTGTTCCTGTGTGTGAGGGACGGTGGGACAGGCCAAGTCTGTCCCTTTTCCTGTGTGTGTGGATGGTGGGACAGACCGAGTATGTCCCTGTCCCTGTGTGTGTGGATGGTGGGACAGACCGAGTATGTCCCTGTCCCCGTGTGTGTGGACGGTGGGACAGGCCGAGTCTGTCCCTTTTCCTGTGTGTGTGGACGGTGGGAGAGGCCGAGTCTGTCCCTGTTCCTGTGTGTGAGGGACGGTGGGACAGGCCGAGTCTGTCCCTGTTCCTATGTGTGAGGTACGGTGGGACAGGCCAAGTCTGTCCCTTTTCCTGTGTGTGTGGATGGTGGGACAGACCGAGTATGTCCCTGTCCCTGTGTGTGTGGATGGTGGGACAGACCGAGTATGTCCCTGTTCCTGTGTGTGTGGACGGTGGGACAGGCCAAGTCTGTCCCTTTTCCTGTGTGTGTGGATGGTGGGACAGGCCGAGTCTGTCCCTGTTCCTGTGTGTGTGGACGGTGGGACAGGCCAAGTCTGTCCCTTTTCCTGTGTGTGTGGATGGTGGGACAGACCGAGTATGTCCCTGTTCCTGTGTGTGAGGGACGGTGGGACAGGCAGAGTCTGTCCCTGTTCCTGTGTGTGTGCACTGTAGGACAGGCCGAGTCTGTCCCTGTTCCTGTGTGTGAGGGACGGTGGGACAGGCCGAGTCTGTCCCTGTTCCTGTGTGTGTAGACGGTGGGACAGGCCGAGTCTGTCCTTGTTCCTGTGTGTGAGGGACGGTGGGACAGGCCGAGTCTGTCCCTGTTCCTGTGTGTGAGGGACGGTGGGACAGGCCGAGTCTGTCCCTGTTCCTGTGTGTGAGGGACGGTGGGACAGGCCAAGTCTGTCCCTTTTCCTGTGTGTGAGGGATGGTGGGACAGGCCAAGTCTGTCCCTTTTCCTGTGTGTGTGGATGGTGGGACAGACCGAGTATGTCCCTGTCCCTGTGTGTGTGGATGGTGGGACAGACCGAGTATGTCCCTGTCCCTGTGTGTGAAGGACGGTGGGACAGGCCGAGTCTGTCCCTGTTCCTGTGTGTGAGGACGTGTCTCGGCTGCAGCCAGTGAAGCATTGCGGCCTGGCGCCGCCGCCTCTCCTCTTCCACAACATCAGGGATAATGTTTCTGTTTGTTGTGGCCTGGGGACACTAATAACGCGGCTGCAGGAAAACAATGTTGATTGTAAAGCTGTTGGACATCACACCCCCCCCCCCCCGTCCCCCGTCCCCCCGCCCGCCCCCCCGAGGCCTGGGTGGACATTAAGTGTCTTTACTCTGCTGACCAGAAGCTTGCTAACACTACCATTAAAACAGCTTACTCATGACGTTAAGTTACTTCTTTATTAACCCTCTTATTATTAGCCGCACACTTCTAAACAGGTTCATTATAATCTTATTTTTTGGGCATTTTAGGCCTTTATTGACAGGACAGCTGAGGAAATGATAGGGGAGGTGGGGGGACATGCAATAGAGAGCCGCCGGTCTGAGACTAACCCGGGCCCACTGCATTTGTTTCCTGACTAGAAATCCATAAAATGGTAAAAAATCCAGAACAGAGTTTGGGAAAATATGAAAAAAAGGAATCTGAATAAAGGAATGAATCAGAGGCAACACACCTGTGGTAGTGGGCCATAAGGGGGGTTTGGACATCTTAAGACAGGTTTAAGGATGTGTTGTCTGAAACACAATGAGCCCTACTGCTGCGTCCTCAGAGGTGGTTCAGTCCTGGGTCCTGTAGGAATCATGTAGGTCAGTGGTTCTCAAATGGGGGTACGTGTACCCCTAGGGGTACTTTGGAGTACTGCAGGGGCCACATGACATTTTTGCAAAAATGCTAATTTAACCCTTGTGTTGTCTTCCCGTCAAAATTGAAAATCAACCCTTTTGTTGACACTTTTTATTGATGTTTTTAACTTTAAATAAAAATGTTTTTGTCCCTTTTTTCAACACTTTAGACGCTGTTTTTTCAATGTTTGTCACTTTTTTTGACGTTTTTAACACTACGTAACACTAACTTATTAACTTTAGTTGTACAGTTATTTTTGGAATTTATGGTCATTAAACCTCATTTATAGGAAATTATACCTAATGTTTGAGTTAGAAAAGCAGAAATTAGGAATTATTGAGACTAAAATTAAAGGAATGGATGTTGATGATAATCACAGACTGGAATATGTCAACTTTTACTCAATACTATTTCAAAAACACTTCCATTTGTTTTACAATGCTATAAAATTGAATAAGACGCCCCAAAATTAATGAAAGTAGAGATTTGTACTTGGCAAAGAGCGTTGGGTGGAATCAATCATGTTATTTTGGGGAATTAAAAAGATCAATGATATAGGACAACATGAGGACAACATGAGGACAACATGAGGACAACGGGAAGATTAAAAATATGTCATGCATAATTCCTAACATAATTATAGTATAAAATTGAATAAATGAAGTGATGGATTCTAAACATTTGAAATGTAGCATTTAAATGTTGTTGGTGCTTAAATAAGGCTGTTGTATCGGGTCAGGGGGTACTTGGCTTAACAAAGCAATTCAAAGGGGGTACAATATTAAAATAAAGTTTGAGAAACACTGGTCTACGCGCCACTAGAGGTCCCTGTTTTCTGAGGAACTGTCTCACACGGGTTTAGAGGGTCCTTTCAGGGGGTTTTCAACCTGGACCCCTTTTCCCAGTGTTTTTGTGTCTAAGTGACTAAGGGAGTTGAAACGATGGTTAAAATTGAGCAAGACTGCTGTAACCTGTGACTTACATCGGCTGACAGGCTCTGATTTTTATTCTAAGTGTCTGACAACATTATAGAAAGGATCCCTGCAGGGAGAGACCTTTAACCCTCGTTTGGTATTTGGGTCAAATTGACCCATTTCAAATTTTTACAAGAAGAAAAATGGAACAAGTTAAATTTTTTCTACCTGAAAATCACTGGGCTTACATTATTTTCTGTGATAAACATGCATTTCTGACTCAATTCAGAAAATTATTCTGGATATGACCACTTATGTTTTTTTGTTAATAATTTAATAGATTAAGAAGTTACATTTTATTTCAGAATTGTTTTGAAAACCCCAAATAAGTCCCGGGTTAATATGACCCGAGGGACACGAGAGGGTCCCGAAGAGAAGACAACATAAGGGTTAAACCAGAAACAGCTTCAAAATCCCCATCGCCAAACCCACCAGACGCTTTTATCACCGTTAAACACACTTTATTCGAAGTAGTGTTTTAAGGCCGATGTCGATACAAATATTTGGTGATTTAAAGATCTGACATTCTGATATATCGGCCGATATATACTGCGTTTAGACCAAAAAAATCTAGAAATGTCTAACAAAACATAAACAGATTTCCCTAACATTAGTTATTTGTAGATATTTATGAGTTCTCACTGAAATAATTTGATAATAATTTGTTTTGTTGTCACAACAGAACAGAGGAACATCAAAATATATTAAAGTCCTGATAAATAAAATGTATAAAAATACAAACTTAAGATATGAAACTTAAATTCCTTTGAACAAAAACACATTAACAACAAAACAATTGTCAACCGGGACGTTGTAGAGCGGACTAACTATGCATGAACAGAACAGAACATGGTTGAAGGGTGTTTAGTCCTCTTTTATTTTATTTTTTAAATATTAATTTATCGGCCATTATAAAGGCAGATACAGATAGATTGGAAAATGCCTTAAATCGTCCGATAACATCGGCCCGTTAATCGGTCTGGCTCTAAGTAAAAGTCAACAAAAATAAAAGAAAACTCCCAAAAGCCGTCTTAATTCGTCTTTCCACCGTTCCAACAATCCCCACCTTGGTCTGGTTGAAATAAACCATTAATTCACCCATTTACATGTGGAAATATGCAGCTCTATACACGCTAAAAGTAGTAATTATTTACATGGAGTCTGGTGGAGATATGCTGCTCTATACACGCTAAAAGTAGTGATTATTTACATGGAGTCTGGTGGAGATATGCTGCTCTATACATGCTAAAATCACTGATTATTTACATGGAGTCTGGTGGAGATTTGCAGCTCTATACACGCTAAAATCACTGATTATTTACATGGAGTCTGGTGGAGATATGCTGCTCTATACACGCTAAAAGTAGTGATTATTTACATGGAGTCTGGTGGAGATATGCTGCTCTATACATGCTAAAATCACTGATTATTTACATGGAGTCTGGTGGAGATTTGCAGCTCTATACACGCTAAAATCACTGATTATTTACATGGAGTCTGGTGGAGATATGCAGCTCTATACACGCTAAAAGTAGTAATTATTTACATGGAGTCTGGTGGAGATATGCTGCTCTATACACGCTAAAAGTAGTGATTATTTACATGGAGTCTGGTGGAGATATGCTGCTCTATACACGCTAAAAGTAGTGATTATTTACATGGAGTCTGGTGGAGATATGCTGCTCTATACACGCTAAAATCACTGGTTATTTACATGGAGTCTGGTGGAGATATGCTGCTCTATACACGCTAAAATAAATGTATATTAACATGGAATCTGGTGCGTTTGGTGATGGCAAATATTCTGGTTAAACAAAAAGGATTTTACTCTATATTTTGTGAAACAGAAGCACTCTCTCTACTGACAAACCAAGAAACCTGAACTTCAAAAGCAGAGGGGTGGGGGGGGACGTCAACTGAATTGTTTGACACCTTGGGGATTTTGGGGGTGTCCAATTTGATGAGAAAATGACTTAATCACCACAGCACAGCAGTCTTCTCTGAAGGCTTGAAGCAATGCGTTAATGTGACTCCTCTTCCTAAAATCATAGCCGTTCCTATTGATTCCACCTTTGTCCCCTCACTGTAATATAAGACTCAAGCTAAGTACAGTTAACCACAAAATACCCCTAATTCATCATGCAGCAAAATAGGAGGCTGAAAGCAGCTGAAAGAGGAGAAAGAGTTGTCTTAAACCGAGTGAAACTGATCCCAGCCTCCCAATGACCAATATGCAACTAAATATAATCATCAAAATGTTTCATGACATTGACATTTCTATTGAGGAGATCAGTTAGAATGTAGACTCAGGCAGGAATCTGTATATTACCCAAGGGATGCATCGTCATTTATAGAGAGACTCTGAAACTGAAAGGTGCTAGTTTACCTGAAAACTTGCAGGTGAATGTCCCCTTCCAGACACATTTTAAAGTATGTAAAACTACTCTGTTGGATCAAGATTCTGTTTAACATGTGTAGCCCACATTAAAAGTAAAATAAAAGTCTGAAAAAGGGCCTCGAAGCACATCTATTCCTTTTCCCTCACTGAGAAATTCTGGATTTGGTCCCGCCCGCCGTGCTCCCGCTTGGTTGAGGCTCGTCCGGTGACTACATTCTAGCATTAACCCCCTATATCTTTCAGCCATGGCTCATCAGGTTTGAGCCTCATGCCGGGTTTGGACTATATTTACATCGCTATGTTTGGGTTTAAAAACGAATAACTTTTGCTACTTTCCCCCTCTCATTCCCCCTGCTCTGGCGTTTCCCCCCTCATCCCCCCTGCTCTGGCGTTTCCCCCTCTCATTCCCCCTGCTCTAGCGTTTCCCCCTCTCATTCCCCCTGCTCTAGCGTTTCCCCCTCTCATCCCCCCTGCTCTGGCGTTTCCCCCTCTCATTCCCCCTGCTCTGGCGTTTCCCCCTCTCATTCCCCCTGCTCTAGTGTTTCCCCCTCTCATCCCCCCTGCTCTGGCGTTTCCCCCTCTCATCCCCCCTGCTCTGGCGTTTCCCCCTCTCATTCCCCCTGCTCTGGCGTTCCCCCCTCTCATTCCCCCTGCTCTGGCGTTCCCCCCTCTCATTCCCCCTGCTCTGGCGTTTCCCCCTCTCATCCCCCCTGCTCTGGCGTTTCCCCCTCTCATTCCCCCTGCTCTGGCGTTTCCCCCTCTCATTCCCCCTGCTCTGGCGTTTCCCCCTCTCATTCCCCCTGCTCTGGCGTTTCCCCCTCTCATTCCCCCTGCTCTGGCGTTTCCCCCCCTCATTCCCCCTGCTCAAGCGTTTCCCCCTCTCATTCCCCCTGCTCTGGCGTTTCCCCAGAGCATAAGCATAAGTGAGCATCACCCGACAACAGTTATGATTAGGCACAAAACAACTAGTTGAGATCAGAAAAAAAAGATCATGGTTTGGATTAAACACTCCAGGACGCGTTTCCGGGGTGAAATGCTTGAATCCCAGGCTTGAAATGTGCGACTGGTTCATGAGAACAACCTGCACATTTTATATATAAAGGAAAAAAGACACAAACTCAAAGTTTAGAATATTTTATTGAAACATTAACAATGTGTTATGCAGATGTTGCAGCTGGAATTGATTGGAGGCCGGCTCAGTCAGACAAACCCGTACGCAAAATGTGCCGTGCTGTGCTGGAGGTAAATGGGTAGATGGGTAAATGGGTAGATGGGTAGATGGGTAAATGGGTAGATGGGTAAATGGGTAGATGGGTAGATGGGTAAATGGGTAGATGGGTAAATGGGTAGATGGGTAGATGGGTAAATGGGTAGATGGGTAAATGGGTAGACACTCTATTGGTCCCTCATTGCCACTAAGCTACTGGGACTCTGAATTGATCCCAATTCAGGGTCCCAGTAGCTTAAAGACATTACCATTCAATTCAATTTTATGTATAGTATCAAATCATAACAGTTATCTCAAGAAACTTTACAGATAGAGTAGGTCTAGACCACACTCTATAATTTATAAAGTCCCAACAACTCCTCGGTCTGACCCAGGCTCTCGGTAGGCGGTGTCTGACGGTGCCGGTTGGGGGGGGGGGGGCACAGTGGCAATAACAATCACAACAAAGAAAAAAGTAATTAATCATCAAAATCAAATACATCATAACAGGATGTTAAAATGACATACCCTAATATTAATATGGACTGACCCTGTGAGTCAGTATGCATGGTAAGGTAAGGTGCTCTACAAGAGTGTGTGATAAGAGCAAATAAGTCCAAAAGTGCAAGGATAAAGTCTAGAGACCAGCATTAAATATGGACAATATAAGAGAATAATGTAGACATAGTAATATCAAAATGCAAGGATAAAAGTTATGAAAGACAACATAATATGGGCATTATAAAGGAATAGACAGCAGGATAGACACAAATCAACAGTCACAACATGCAACTGGCAGCTGAAATGCTAACAAAGTGCATGAAGCTAGCTGCAAACCTCAGATTTAACCATGTCAAAGGATTATCTTAACCCAACCCATAACATATGGCTACCAGAGAGGACAAGTTAGCTAATAGTAAGCTAATGTTAGCCATGTGCTAGCAAGCTAAGGCACTTGCTAACTTTCTGGTTTATCCACATTCCTCTATAACACAAGTTGTATTCAGTATGCAAAATGCTTTAGCGTACAGATATATAGTTAGCCTAAAACTGCAGCTGAACTGTTGATGATTTTGCAACAGTATTATATAAAATGTTTGTGTTCAAGTCACTTCTTCTTCAGCACCATGTCAAAGGTTTTGGGACATACCAAGTGTTAATGAGTGAAGGGGTATCTGTTTGCTCTGATAAGCTGTGCATGCTAACTCTGATTCTATTGTACCAGGTGACATAAACAGGAAATGAATGCTGATTAATGCCATTATGGGAGAATAAATGTATTTAATGTGTTTGTTGTGGTTTGTGTAGTTGTTAATGTCAAATTAATTTGAGATTTCTCTATACTGTGGTAGGGTCGGGGGCGTGTCATTGGCAGGTTATAAAATGCTGCCATTTTACATCAAGCGCTGCTGCTTTCAGGACCACATGCTGCCCGTGAGCCTCAGTTTGTTGTGGCGAAAACATGTCGGCCATTTTGTGCGTTTACGTTGGTTAAATAAACCCCAAATCTCTTATTGATATCTCCTCACTCCTCGGTTGAACAGGAAGTTGTTCTGGCCCTCCATCTTGAAGTCTCAAAGCTCTTTTTCCTTCCCCAAGGAGCTAGGATGGAGGACGGAGGAGGGAGCTATGAGCGAGGATACAGAGAGTTGCTAACTCCTCCCATACAGCTGATGGATTCACGTGACTCTTCAGAGGAAAGGGACGTCTCATCCCTCTAAAAACACATTTCCTGTCTCTCCTCTCATGATTTCCAAGGAAGGGAAGCCAGTTAAGGAAACCTGGATGCAGTTTAAGGACCTGGGACGTACCCCTGGTTAGTCTCCTGCTGTGAATGTCCAGATGCTACGGCGGCCTTCTGACACATGGTAAGGAAGCAACTTGGCAAACTTCTTCTGATGAAAAAATGGTAATTTCTTTGGAAAGCATATTGGAAGGGGATTTATTGGCACAGCATATTGGTATTGTAATTGTTAATAATTGGTTACTTTCAAGATATCGCATTGCTGGGGACTGGTTAGTCTGTTATGAGTCATATTTTTGTGTTTATTGTATTTAGGCCAACCAAGAGCCATCTGAGGTTACTGTGTGTTAAAAGGAAGTTTTTCCTCTCCGCTGTTGTACCAAATGCTTACTCTTGGGGGCAATTATTGGGTCCCTGTAAATTATAGAGTGTGGTCTAGACCTGCTCTAGTCTCGCATTGCCAGACCTTATTCCGCAGCGCTGTGGAGGAGGAGGTCTGGCGAGTACACACAGCATTCTGCGATGGGAGAGAAACGTGCTCTGGTTATTGGTATTTCTTTAGCTAGCTGTCTGGATTTACCCTGCAGAGATCTGAGGACCAGGTAACCATAGTCCTCAGATTGGACAGATAGTCTAGCTAGTTGTCTGGATTTACCCTGCAGAGATCTGAGGACCAGGTAACCATAGTCCTCAGATTGGACAGATAGTCTAGCTAGTTGTCTGGATTTACCCTGCAGAGATCTGAGGACCAGGTAACCATAGTCCTCAGATTGGACAGATAGTCTAGCTAGCTGTCTGGATTTACCCTGCAGAGATCTGAGGACCAGGTAACCATAGTCCTCAGATTGGACAGATAGTCTAGCTAGTTGTCTGGATTTACCCTGCAGAGATCTGAGGACCAGGTAACCATAGTCCTCAGATTGGACAGATAGTCTAGCTAGCTGTCTGAATTTACCCTGCAGAGATCTGAGGACCAGGTAACCATAGTCCTCAGAAATCCACCGGAGGTTAGAACACCAACACAGAGACAGAGGAAGGGGACGGACATCCGGTCTCAATGAGGGACTTCCAGTGGCAACGAAGCACACGCTTAGGACACGTTATCCTATGCTAATATTGAAGTCAAGTAATAGTTTTTCTAAAAGAGATTCCCATGACTTATTTCAAACGCTTTCGCCTCATCAGGCAGTACATGGGTCATTGTTACCCATACCTGAATCAATGTTTGTGTTTTAATAATAATATCTTAATATCATTTTGCTAAGCACACTTACTGTTAACAGCTTTCAAAGTCTGTATCTGACCAGAAAGAAGCTGGTCATCATCATTATCATCGTCATCTCATGCTTTGACACTATAGCAAATTCACCCTTTTCCCACTGCTTGGTGAAAGGGTAACGGTGAGCCTTAATTCATAATAACTATGGAATTATGGATTTAGTTTACTCTGAAGCATGTGGTAACACATCCTTTGAGCTTAGGTATGTAGTATGTAGTGCTTGTGGATTTGTCCCTTTTTGTCTGAATTTACAATTGAAGCTGTGTCCTGTATGAAGAAAGAAATTGGTGTTACCTGATTTCAGCCACAAGATGTCTCTGCCACACTGTGATAATTCAAAAGTGCCTCCAAAGGATGAATATATCCACACTTGACCAATAAGTGAGAGAAGAATATGATTCATTTATTGTCACCTAATGTCCTGTAGAGGGCTGATGAATGTACTCTTTATGCATCTTTTACAAACTCTGGAAGCAAAGCAGACACATGATATGGATCTTAATCTCATTTTGTTAATTGTCTTTTCCTAGAGACTTGAACTGAACTTGAAATCCTTCTCTAGAGGATCGTACATGTAGGTTTCTGATCTCTGGCCTGTAGTTGTGTAGTCATGTTTCTCTTATAGAATATTGTGTGGTCATCCCTGTTTGGTTAAATTTTTTTCCAATGTTTAGTTGGAGAGCTGCTAAAATAGGCCAGTGCTGCAAGAGAAAGCAACATTTGAGAGCATTCAAGAGCATTTCAACTGCACTACTGATGTGGATATGAGGTACAATTGGCTGCATCAGTTTGATCGGCTAAGGCAGATGTTAGGTGGACACATAGTGTGCAAATTGAAAGATTTTGATCAAATACAGTAAACCTATTACTCACTGTAAAGAAAATGAATGTGTAGTTTAATGTATTCAGCACATGCAGAACTAAAAACTGCATTGCATTTGATTCCGAGACAAATCTAGAAATGTTTTGGCAGAAATGGAAAATGCTCTGTTTCATCTCTTTCCCTTGCCACTCCAACGCTTTCTTTAGTAAAAATTTGATCTAATTTTCTCTCCCGTCCTTGGGTATTTCCCCACAGAAATGAAGGGATGGTGATTGCCGGGTAAGATTGGAGTGGATCTAATCTCCCGCTGCTCTCAGTCATACTTTATTTCACTGCACATCTAATTTGTCACACTGCTGATGAATATGCCACAAGTTTCATGGGAAAGAGAAGGACATAATGAATATAAAACACACTGGGAGACGGGAGAGGCAATTGCCATACCGCACTAACCACAGTGCATTGTTCATTTGTCCCAGTAAATTGCTGACACTATGCATGCACTGTGGCTACATTCATGGGCGTACATTTCATCTAGCAGTAGGGGGGATAATAAACATAAAATTTCTCAAGAGCAATTTTTGAACAGGCACAAATAATGAAACCAAAATTGAACTTGGAGAGTATATTTGTAGATAGCCTTACTATTATTAGTGTAACATGCATTACTTAAGAGGACCGGTGTTTTAATCCAAACCACAATCTTTTTTTCTAATCTTAACTGGTCGTTTTGGTGCCTTCACGTAAGAGACAGTCCTAAACTGAAAAACTTCATCATAAGTTTGTTCAAGCAGCAATGACCAATATACTGTATGTGTTTGTAGTGACGGCGCCCTCTAGTGGCCGTAGGAGTTTAAAGCAGGTAGGAAGGTGACAAAATATAACGCCACAATTCTGCATAAGGAGGCAGGTTGGGATGGTAGATACCTGGGCAGGGCTGTAGTACTCCAGGCCAGTCTTGGACTCGAATCCGGACTCAAGACCGTTTTTCTATGGTCTCGGATTTGTCTCGGTCTCGTCCACTGGTCTTGCCCAATATGGCTTTTGGTCTAGACCGAGTCCAGGTGTCTTTATTATGTTGATGATAATATTGGAGGGAAAGGGAAACCCAAAATGATTGTCTTGATACTGTCATGCATAAGACCTTTTCAGAGCAAGACTCAACTAGTCTTGGTCTTGGACTTGTCTTGGACTTGACTAAGGTGGTCTTGACTACAGCCCTGCACCCGGGAGACCTTATGTGGAAAATAAAAGTAAATGGCAAGTTTTCATTTAACTTTACGGACCAAACGGAGCTACTTCCCAATCAGCATCAGGTGCGTCCCCTTCAGGAAGTGAATTAGCCTCTGATCTTAAACGCAAACCACAATTTGTTTCCAAACTTAAGTTTTGGTGCCTAAACATAACCAAACTGCAATGTTTCACAATGTTAAAGACGTGTTTAAAATCCCAACCTTTACGTTCAAAACCATGACAGACGTCCTCTGGTTTAGATGTGACGTTTTATTTTATTCATGCCACAGGAGACTGTATAAGGCATGGTCTGTTTTAGTCTTATTAAATGTACAATAACTTGTTTTTATTTTACTGTAAGAACGGTACTTCTTTGTTTGACACTTGTTTATGCTACTTGTACCCTTATTTATCTCTGCTGTTGTCTTTGTTGTTGCAAACCGAAATTTCCCCACTGAGGGACCAATAAAGGTTTTCTTATCTTATTTCCTGCCACCGCTAGTGGCGCCATTATATTAAACGCTCCTGCGAGTCGTATTAGAGGGTGACTGATATTGTTGTATGATTTTGAGGAAGTGTTGAAATGTAACTTAAAGGAATACTCCACCGTTTTTTGAAATGGGGGTTATTCACAGTCTCCCCTACATTTAGATAGGTGGGCAAGCTTAGCTTAGCTTAGCATACTGAATGGAATCCTTTGTTGCCAGATAGCATGTTGTGAGTAAAAGTGAGCCAAAAATAAAGTATTACTTCTTGTGGCCTGCGTATTCACGAGTACAAACAGCTCTGCAGATTAAGACTACACGGTTTCCTAGGCAGATATTGACTTGGGACTATATTGGAGAACAGGCGAAGCATTGCTACTTGCCAAGCGGACCAATTACAGTTGTTGTTGTTAGATTTCTAGGGAGGCGCACGTCAGACTACGGCGAAGGGTATGCAGGCGTACATCCAACGCAGAATCAGTCTTCAGAATTTGTTCAAGAGCTTAAAACAAAAAGAAACAAAGATGGGTTTGTTGCTCGCCTGTAGGCAGTTGCTCCGTGCTGATTTGTTATTATTGACTGCGGGGTCTCTCTGTTGGTCCATGGAGAGCATACATCAGCCCGCAATGCTGTGTACTCTCAGTGAAGTCAGGGTGAGTCAGGGAACTCTTTTAAGTCCCTTCTTAAAACAGACTTACAGGAGAGCCTTTCCCGATCTTATTTGACTTTATTTTATCCCTTTTATTTTATTGTATTTTACTAATGTTATTTTTATCTGTATTTGAGTCTTTTCAATGTTTTCATGCTTTTATCTTTTTGTATTATTGTCTCTTGGGTATTATTGTCTGTACACTTGTTAAAGCACTTTGTAACTTGTTTTTGAAAAGTGCTCTACAAATAAAGATTATTATTATTATTACCCTGCTGTAATAATGCTTGTTAGAGGATGCATGCACTTATTGCTCATATTCGAGCAACATTGGGAGCATTGCAGACATGAATGTGCAGCGTTATACAAGCAGACGGTGCCATGACGTTGCATCTGATGGCTCGAATGGAGCACTGCTTCATTACCAGTTTTACCATCAAGTAAAAAAACAAAAACAAAACACAAGCAGATGGCATGAATTGCATCTGCATAATAATATTCTCATTTAGTCATTATTCATTATTACTCGGGTTGTGATTGTCAGGGCGGTGATGCAGTCCAGGCAACAAAGTGAACAGACAGGGTCAAAAATCTGTTCAAATGTTTCCTGGCAACAAGATGTTTCTGTGTGCTGAAGGCAGCAGTTTCATCCAAAATGTTTTTAAAAGTTGCCCCCCCCACACACACACACACACACACACACACACACACACACACACACACACACACACACACAACTGCAGCTCTGTAACTGACCAAAAAAGATTCAGTGAGAGACGGATTTTCAATCGAGTGTCCAACGCTGGAGAAACGGAGCGATCGCTGCCGAGAAAAACGCCACACACAAATTATAAGAGGGACAAATTCCTCTGGTCCTACCAGACTCTGGTCCTACCAGACTCTGGTCCATTAGCCCGGTCCTACCAGACTGGTACACTAGCCTGGTCCTACCAGACTCTGGTCCATTAGCCCGGTCCTGCAAGACTCTGGTCCATTAGCCCGGTCCTACCAGACTCTGGTACCACTAGCCTGGTCCTGCCAGACTCTGGTCCATTAGCCCGGTCCTACCAGACTGGTACACTAGCCTGGTCCTGCCAGACTCTGGTCCATTAGCCCGGTCCTACCAGACTGGTACACTAGCCTGGTCCTGCCAGACTCTGGTCCATTAGCCTGGTCCTGCCAGACTCTGGTACACTAGCCTGGTCCTGCCAGACTCCGGTACACTAGCCTGGTCCTGCCAGACTCTGGTCCATTAGCCTGGTCCTACCAGACTCTGGTACACTAGCCTGGTCCTGCCAGACTCTGGTCCATTAGCCTGGTCCTACCAGACTCTGGAACACTAGCCTGGTCCTACCAAACTCTGGTCCATTAGCCTGGTCCTGCCAACTCTAGTCATTGCCCGGTCCTACCAGACTCTGGTCCATTAGCCTGGTCCTGCCAGACTCTAGTCCATTAGCCTGGTCCTGCCAGACTCTAGTCCATTAGCCCGGTCCTACCAGACTCTGGCCCCTAACAAAACTCCAACAATTCCGGCCTACAACGGACCGTATGGCTTCGCTCACATCTTCCTCCGCCGCCATTACGGAACTCCAACTAGCGCACAACTTCATCGTTCTCAGCCACGCCCTCTGTACTGAAGGACGAGAACTGAGCAGAAGTACGTAGGAGGGTGGAGCCAAGCTAAGGTTGGGTTGTTGGATTTGGTGTTTTTTTTTTTTACTTTACAGAACAAACCGAGCCACGTCACTTTCAGCATCACGTGCAAAACCACAAGTGACGTAATGTCTGATTTGAACCCAAGCCATGTTATTTTTTTGTAACTAACGTACGTAACTAAGTAGTTTCGGTGCCTAAACCTAAACAAACTGTTTTAAAACCGCAACGGTTATGTTCTCTGGTTTAGATATGAGGACGGAAAACGCTCCTGTGGGTTGTATTAGAGGGCAAGAACTAACAATCCACATGGTTTGACTTGTTGGACCATAGGGAATAATTGAAAAGCCTTTTGTTTTTTTTACCTTGCTTTTATGACCGTACCGTTTGAGATTTGTTTAAATGTAAAGTGCATTACAAATAAAATGTATTATTATTATTATTATTATTGTTCCGTCCATCATGCTTGTGCTAAATGCATTGATGAGTTAAGAGTGAATGTCTCTTTAAAGCAAGGAAACGATAGAATCTGTGTGCAGAGCTGCTGCATCACCTATCCATGAGAACGGAGAGTGGCTGATGAGAAAGCCCTTCAGGACTCTTCTCTAAATAGGCATGAAATTATATCTCCCTCTGACTGAGATTAGTGTCCATGGAGCCTCTCGAGTTCTGCACCCTCGGAGCGCTTTGCAGTTTTTTGTTGCAGTTCTTTGCTCGTTTGTGTTCAAGTTTAAGAAAGTTAATTTTCATCAGGAGGTGCTCTCTGTGTCCTAAGAGACGTCACAAACCCCAAAAGCAATGTTTTGTGCTTATGATTTGTGTTTGTCATTCACTGGAAAGAATGTAGTTCCAAGATAGAACAATGCATTGTACAGAACGTATTAATAAATTGCTAATATATTCATTTTTTTTTACTAAAGGAAGCTCAAAGAAATGGACACATAACATATATTTAAGAGGAGCAGAGTTATAGAGGTTCAGTCAACCTGAGGTAAAGTCACCAGTGGTGTAGTCACGTGATGCGCATACGCCGTATACCCACTTAAAAATGCACAATGACGCGCAACAACATACGTTACATTATATCTTTGATATATTTTGAATTGTCATCTGTGTTTTTCTTCTTCTTCACATATAAATAAAGGTAATTGGTGCATAATAGTGTATCCTAATACAGAAAAGGAAGTCGTTGATGCTCAAACCTTCCATGGGGAGGACACCCAGACCCCCCCCCCCCCAAGGCAGATTCTGGGCCTATATATATATATATATATACAGTACAGTATACCCACTACAATACATTAGACTACACCTCTAAAAGCCAGAGAGGAGACTTTAATATCACCAACATGGAAAATCACAAAGCTTCAGGCAAATATTTGTTAGGATGTGCATAATTCCTTGAAAAAACATCCCGAAACACGTGTAATGTTTTGCATCTGCAGAAAGTTTTGAACAATACAGAAAATTTAAATAATAATAATTACATAAATAGACATTTGCACCATAAGTTGATGTAGAGAAGGCACAAGTTCTTCCTGAAAAATTCACCAGAAAGCAGGACATTAAGCGCTTGATGCTCAAAATGACTGTTCCAATTGAATTGTTCCACCCTAATGTTGAGACAAACGTTTTTGCTAGATAGGTGGAGATCCTAACACCCCACCCCCCCCCATGTTGAACCCAAAGTTACGGCATTGATGTTTTGTGGGGAGTTAGAGCCTTGAGACCAAATGCCATCGTCGTGATATCCTAAATATACATAAAACTCACATTCCACATAACTTGGCTGACACTTAGCTGGCGTCTCATTACCTTCTAAAGTTGATGATCAGGGTTGTTTGTCTCGACTGAAGATTTGGGACACACTTGGCAAGTCTGAGAATGTGCAGAGTGTTTGGGATGATGTCAACCCAAAGACCGAGCCTGTTTCCATTTTTCATGTTGCTGAAGAAATTAAAAATGCTAATAGTCCTGGATATAATCATGGTGTCATGTGTGAGACATTTACTGTGGATTTTGTGGTCTGGTGGAAGAGTGGGGATGAAGGGAATCCAGCAGAAGTGTTTTAGAAAACAAACTCCATGTCTTGGTCACACAACATTTCACACTTATAATATTATATATCATATTTGTGCTGTTTGGTTCTTCTGTCCTCCTCTGTTTTTGTGGTCCATCCATTATAGCCTCACGTTGCCAGACTTTATCTTCACAGCGCAATGGAATAAAGTTCAAATCTACCACAGATACATTCTGGTATAGGAGGGGAAAAAACGCTCTGGGTTGTTTGCATTTCTTTAAACTAATTGCAATCGTCTGGAGCGGCGCTGAGCTCCAGACGCAGTGATGGATGCTCTGCAGAATAGTCTCAGGAAGGAACTTGTTCTGGTTTGCACTCCGCGAAAAAACAGCGTACAGTAACGTGAGCGACTCTTGGAGCATGTCTCTGGGGGGTAGCAAATAGTAGCTTAGCATTCTCACTACACTTTGTAAAGGAAGCGCCACCTCATGGTGAAACCCTGCAAGTGAATGAATGGGTGTGGCTACAGTGGCATTTAGACAAGCCCCGGTCAGGTCACGGGGGGGAGGAGGGGGGGCAACCGGCTGACTTCCCACTTGGTGGGGACATCTTAGATGGCTTCATCTGTATATAAATTAGCTGGTTAAACCTTATTTGCTATTACCATTGTATCTCCGTGTGTACTTTGTCCACAGTACTCCCACCAATCAGTCCCAAAACGTCCCAGTTAGAGAGGAAATGCCGTAAAAAAGAATTCTTTGTAAAGCTTGACACTCATTCCCCAAAAGAACCAAACAGGCCGGCCTTGTTGCACGATCCAAATTTACTTCAGAACTTGACATTTTCAGCGTGTATCTTTCTAGCTCAAACTTTGCTTGCCGACGCGAACAGTTTGAGAAGAGCAGCATAAGCAATTATTCTGGAAATGTAATTCCGTAGATCCAGACTACATCCATTAAAGTGTTCATATTCTGCTCATTTTTAGGTTCATAACTGTATTTAGAGGTTATATCAGAATAGGTTTCCATGGTTTAATAATAAAAAACACCATATTTGTGTTGTACTGCACATTGCTGCAGTGTGTTGAGCTCTGTTTTAGCTACAGAGTGAGACATCTCACTTCTTTACCATCTTTGTTGGGAGTCTCACATCAGTCCCTCCAGGATTTCGCAATGTTGTGATCGCGCCAATTCACGCAAATTCAACCAATCACTGTGACTTTGGTGCGACCCGCAATTTTGACCACTCACCGCAACTTGTTTGACCAATAACCGGAGTTTCCTGCTACTTTAACCAATCCCAGCCGTCACACGTGCCAGAGTTTGTATCAGTATGTGACTCTGAGAGCCAATGACCCAGCGGGATTGAGAACGGGTTGACGTCACACGTACGTCGCCATATTCATTTCCTTGTTTAACGAGACGTGTGTGACTTGAACATCTCACATTCACCAACAAAATGTACAGCGAAAGACCGTGCAAAACATTTCTGACCGTCCTGCCAACCTGTAACATCAACTTTTAACCAAGGTCACGAGACAAGACAGATCTAAACAAGAGGGATATGACTGGAGTATTTTCATGGGATGGGAGCGATAATTGATTCCTGTGTCACCCTCTAATGCGCAGTAGCTGGGTAAGGATCACATCAGCATGCTAGCGGTTAGCCTTTGAGTCGGCTAGTGATGTAGAAAGCCGTGCAGATTCTGAACATCTCGCCTGGAGACTGAAGGCAGAGGACATTCAGAAACTGTATCTCACTCAGAACAGCATGGATAGTTTCTTTTTTCAAGTTTATATATGTGTGTGTGTGTGTGTGTGTGTGTGTGGAAGCATCAGAGACACACCCCAAGATCCCAGAAAAAGTAATTTCTTTCATAATATGGGCACTTTAAATAACAGATGTTGGGGTTTCCAGATAGGTTGGTAGACAGATGATTGATTGATTGATTGATTGATTAGAGGCAATTTTCTGAATGTTTTTGGGCAACTTATGGAGAAGAATGTAGAGGCCTAAAAGACTTTTTAAACTGGTAGATGTTGACACAAATCTGCAAAAGATGATGGATCCAAATGAGTGGAACGAGAGCAAAGCAACATATTTCATACCATATGCCAGATATGATAAATATTTTATTTCTGATCAGCAAAAGACACACAATTGATGCATTTGTATCTCATGACTTTTCAGTACAGAGGAAAAACCCAAACATATACACAGTATGGGTGTATTTTAAAGTGCAAGTGGTTCACAAGGGTCAATCATGCGTTACATAGCATCAGGAACTTCAGTACATTTCCTTAAATCCTCTTTTTGAATCTGATAGTAAAATAACTGTCACTTATATATGAATACAAAATAAACTTTACTAGTCACTGAAGCTTGTTGATTTAGTTTAAGCACAACATTTATCTATTTCAAGTCTTGAGAGGAGAGAGTACCATGAAGTGCCAGAAGTGAGAGTCTTGACAGGAGAAACGGTTTCACAACACTCACCGTGGGTCAATTCAATAAAGCTCAAAGACCACCTTAAAGGGAAACTATGCAGTTTTTTAAAGCTTAATGTACCTTAACTGAACTTCTGAGTCATTGGAGTGGTTATATGACTTTTTTTGAGTTGAATGTTGGTCGTCTCGCTCCCCCCCTCGCGCCTGCGAGCGGAAAACCACCCTCACAACTTTGGGCCGGAAAGTCGCCGGCCTCAGCGTGATAACAGGTCTCATGATGTAACACATTGCTTCACGGCACTGAGAGAGAAACCTGTAGGGGGGGTTCTATAGAAACCTGTAGGGAAACCAGTAGGGGGAGCTCTATAGAAACTTGTAGGGAAACCTGTAGGGGGGGCTCTATAGAAACCTGTAGGGAAACCAGTAGGGGGAGCTCTATAGAAACCTGTAGGGAAACCTGTAGGGGGGGCTCTATAGAAACCTGTAGGGAAACCAGTAGGGGGAGCTCTATAGAAACCTGTAGGGAAACCTGTAGGGGGGGCTCTATAGAAACCTGTAGGGAAACCAGTAGGGGGAGCTCTATAGAAACCTGTAGGGGGGGCTCTATAGAAACCTGTAGGGAAACCAGTAGAAACTTGTAGGGAAACCTGTAGGGGGGGCTCTATAGAAACCTGTAGGGAAACCAGTAGGGGGAGCTCTATAGAAACCTGTAGGGAAACCTGTAGGGGGGGCTCTATAGAAACCTGTAGGGAAACAAGTAGGGGGAGCTCTATAGAAACCTGTAGGGAAACCTGTAGGGGGGGCTCTATAGAAACCTGTAGGGAAACCAGTAGGGGGAGCTCTATAGAAACCTGTAGGGAAACCTGTAGGGGGGGCTCTATAGAAACCTGTAGGGGGAGCTCTATAGAAACCTGTAGGGAAACCTGTAGGGGGGGCTCTATAGAAACCTGTAGGGAAACCAGTAGGGGGAGCTCTATAGAAACCTGTAGGGGGAGCTCTATAGAAACCTGTAGGGGGGGCTCTATAGAAACCTGTAGGGAAACCAGTAGGGGGAGCTCTATAGAAACCTGTAGGGAAACCAGTAGGGGGAGCTCTATAGAAACCTGTAGGGAAACCTGTAGGGGGGGCTCTATAGAAACCTGGAGGGAAACCAGTAGGGGGAGCTCTATAGAAACCTGTAGGGAAACCAGTGGGGGGAGCTCTATAGAAACCTGTAGGGAAACCTGTAGGGGGGGCTCTGTAGGGAAACCTGTAGGGGGGGCTCTGTAGGGAAACCTGTAGGGGGAGCTCTATAGGGAAACCTGTAGGGGGAGCTCTGTAGGGAAACCTGTAGGGGGGGCTCTATAGAGAAACCTGTAGGGGGGCTCTATAGGGAAGCCTGTAGTGGGAGCTCTATAAGGAAGACTGTAGGGGGAGCTCTGTAGGGAAACCTGTAGGGGGGGCTCTATAGAAACCTGGAGGGAAACCAGTAGGGGGAGCTCTATAGAAACCTGTAGGGAAACCAGTGGGGGGAGCTCTATAGAAACCTGTAGGGAAACCTGTAGGGGGGGCTCTGTAGGGAAACCTGTAGGGGGAGCTCTATAGGGAAACCTGTAGGGGGAGCTCTGTAGGGAAACCTGTAGGGGGAGCTCTGTAGGGAAACCTGTAGGGGGAGCTCTGTAGGGAAACCTGTAGGGGGAGCTCTGTAGGGAAACCTGTAGGGGGAGCTCTGTAGGGAAACCTGTAGGGGGGGCTCTATAGAGAAACCTGTAGGGGGGGCTCTATAGAGAAACCTGTAGGGGGGCTCTATAGGGAAGCCTGTAGTGGGAGCTCTATAAGGAAGACTGTAGGGGGAGCTCTGTAGGGAAACCTGTAGGGGGGGCTCTATAGAGAAACCTGTAGGGGGGCTCTATAGAGGAACCTGCGAATAAAAAGTGAGGAAAAAAATGAAGAAATGGCCAAAACTGCATAGCGCCCTTTAGGCACCTTATACTTGTATTAAGATCTAAAACAGAAAATAACTGAAAGCCTTATATACTTTACTCACTTGTGTTTTTTCCCTAACAGCCTTCAGGGGTCGCCTAACTTTTCCTAAACCCTAAACAGACATTCAGTATACAAGTACATTCTCTGAAATCATGGAAGCAAATAACAGACATACGGTTTTGAATTTTAACCGCCACTGAATACTTACTATGATATTGAAATATTTTACTTTGAAACCCATATATCTGAATTTTGCAAATTTGTTTTTTCAAATGTCACAAATTCACATCCAAAAATTAAAGTTTCAGAATAAAAAAACAAAAAAATATTAGATTGATCAAACTCTGATCTAAAGATTAAAGTGGAAATAATTCACATAACAAACGTCTGGGCTAACCAGGACAGGATAGGCAATCGAGCCTGAATGCAAATGAACCGACCTCCGGCCTATCAGAGCGCGACATGTCAGTCATGTGATCCAAGAAAGCGGCTCAAAAATTGAAACTCAAAGATGACTGTCAGGGAGAACGACGTCCCGTTTTCCACTTGAATTTTTGGATCTGAATTGGACCAATTGAATATAAGCAACCTGAATCTATTTAATATATATAAATATAGATAGATAGATAGTAACTTTCAATTTTGAATCTATATTTGTGACAAATTGCTAATCAAGATATTTCACATTTTAATTTCAAAGCGGTAAATTGTGTCTGTTAAAATTAATATACTTATGTCTCTTATTTGCTTCCACATTAAATTACCTTTTTACATTTGACATGGTGAGGAAACAGTCAATTCGCCCTTGCCAAATATGTTCGACACAAGAGATGTTAAAAGAAAATAAATATGAAGACAATCAAATGTTGAAAATGTAAATGAGCTCACTGTGTCGACAGACCAGAGCGGCCGCGGGAGACGGGCATCTGGACAGCATCATACAGGGAAGTCACGGTTGAGCCGCAGCTGTTGGGTTTTGGAGTTACCCATGGACAACAAAGATACAGGCATGTGTATCAATAGTACATGAAGAAGCCCTGACCCTTTAGGATGCAAAATATTCAAACTGATTTCCATAAAACATGTCTCAATTGCACATGTGTTGAATGTTTCAATGCCCTTTTATAGTGGTTAAGATGCAAAGTGCATATTTAACATACGATAATAAGCTAGGATGTACTACAGTGTGACTATAGCTTTTTTTTTTTCTTCTTCAACCTGGACCCTATTTTCATGTTTTTTTGTAATTGAGTGACGGAAGAGAACAACAATCTTTAAAATTAATCCAGTAATAAGCAAGACAACAAGCTGCAATGTAAGGTTAGTGGGCAATTGCGCAACTTCAATTTCCGTCCACTAAAAGTGATGTTTTCGCCATAGACGGGCTCAGATTATTATTGTGTCGGACATTAAGGAAAGGATTAGGGGTGTGCAAAAAAATCAATTCACATTTATGAATTGAAGTTTAACCGGACGTTCGCACCGCCACCGAATTGAGCGTCTAAAGTTACCGGAAGTCATTCATCTTCAATGGAAGCTTCTCTCAGCTGCAAGCAGCGGCAAATCTGTCGGCGTCGCGTTTTGGGCGTTTTGAGCGTGTTGAGCGTCAATCAGAAAGTTTAAATTTTTCAACTTTATGGTAATGAGCTATGACGCGGCTGGTAATGAGCTATGACGCGGTTCAGCGGCTAACTCCAGCCGCCAGTCGGAATATAGACGACCTTTGCGCTGGCTGATCCCGGAGAAACACACAATGTGAACTTTGGTTCCCACCAAAACATTCATCCTGAGGATAAGCTCATAATCGCCGTTGCTAGGTTACCTATCGTTTATAATATAACGTTGTTTGTACATAGGGACCAGTTAGCGTTACCTGCCGGTCACATGGTCTCTAACGGTCCCTCACAGTGAATCCTGCACGGGTCAATAGGTTAGTCTGGGTCACTAGTCTGGGTCACTGGGTTTGTCTGGATCACTAGGTTAGTCTGGGTCACTGGGTTAGTCTGGGTCGCTAGGTTAGTCTGGATCACTGGGTTAGTCTGGGTCACTGGGTTAGTCTGGGTCACTAGGTTAGTCTGGATCTCTGGGTCACTGGGTTAGTCTGGGTCACTAGGTTAGTCTGGGTCACTGGGTTAGTCTGGGTCACTGGGTTAGTCTGGGTCACTAGGTTAGTCTGGGTCGCTGGGTTAGTCTGGGTCACTGGGTTAGTCTGGGTCCCTAGGTTAGTCTGGGTCCCTGGGTTAGTCTGGGTCACTGGGTTAGTCTGGGTCCCTAGGTTAGTCTGGATCACTAGGTTAGTCTGGGTCACTGGGTTAGTCTGGGTCACTGAGTTAGTCTGGGTCACTGGGTTAGTCTGGGTCACTGGGTTAGTCTGGATCACTGGGTTAGTCTGGGTCAGTGGGTTAGTCTGGGTCAGTGGGTTAGTCTGGGTCAGTGGGTTAGTCTGGGTCACTGGGTTAGTCTGGATCACTAGGTTAGTCTGGATCACTAGGTTAGTCTGGGTCACTGGGTTAGTCTGGATCACTGGGTTAGTCTGGGTCAGTGGGTCAGTGGGTTAGTCTGGATCACTGGGTTAGTCTGGATCAGTGGGTTAGTCTGGGTCACTGGGTTAGTCTGGATCAATAGGTTAGTCTGGGTCACTGGGTTAGTCTGGGTCACTGGGTTAGTTTGGATCACTGGGTTAGTCTGGGTCAGTGGGTTAGTCTGGGTCACTGGGTTAGTCTGGATCACTGGGTTAGTCTGGGTCACTGGGTTAGTCTGGGTCACTAGGTTAGTCGGGCGTCTGCTCGCTCTGCCTGCACGCCGCTACGGCTCAGCGGCTAACGAGCGAGCTAACTGCTA
Organism: Etheostoma nigrum; assembly: GCA_029931835.1. NCBI lineage: Eukaryota > Metazoa > Chordata > Actinopteri > Perciformes > Percidae > Etheostoma > Etheostoma nigrum. Next base: position 3,412,959 of record CM057241.1, on the reverse strand, counting down.
ACAGACCCCGCTGCCACCAATTAACAATACTACTCCTGTCATTATATATGTCATTTATAAAGGTTTCTAGTGTCAGTGTATTACATTATATATGTCATTTATAAAGGTTTCTAGTGTCAGTGTATTACATTATATATGTCATTTATAAAGGTTTCTAGTGTCAGTGTATTACATTATATATGTCATTTATAAAGGTTTCTAGTGTCAGTGTATTATATTATATATGTCATTTATAAAGGTTTCTAGTGTCAGTGTATTACATTATATATGTCATTTATAAAGGTTTCTAGTGTCAGTGTATTACATTATATATGTCATTTATAAAGGTTTCTAGTGTCAGTGTATTACATTATATATGTCATTTATAAAGGTTTCTAGTGTCAGTGTATTACATTATATATGTCATTTATAAAGGTTTCTAGTGTCAGTGTATTACATTATATATGTCATTTATAAAGGTTTCTAGTGTCAGTGTATTACATTATATATGTCATTTATAAAGGTTTCTAGTGTCAGTGTATTACATTATATATGTCATTTATAAAGGTTTCTAGTGTCAGTGTATTACATTATATATGTCATTTATAAAGGTTTCTAGTGTCAGTGTATTACATTATATATGTCATTTATAAAGGTTTCTAGTGTCAGTGTATTACATTATATATGTCATTTATAAAGGTTTCTAGTGTCAGTGTATTACATTATATATGTCATTTATAAAGGTTTCTAGTGTCAGTGTATTACATTATATATGTCATTTATAAAGGTTTCTAGTGTCAGTGTATTACATTATATATGTCATTTATAAAGGTTTCTAGTGTCAGTGTATTACATTATATATGTCATTTATAAAGGTTTCTAGTGTCAGTGTATTACATTATATATGTCATTTATAAAGGTTTCTAGTGTCAGTGTATTACATTATATATGTCATTTATAAAGGTTTCTAGTGTCAGTGTATTACATTATATATGTCATTTATAAAGGTTTCTAGTGTCAGTGTATTACATTATATATGTCATTTATAAAGGTTTCTAGTGTCAGTGTATTACATTATATATGTCATTTATAAAGGTTTCTAGTGTCAGTGTATTACATTATATATGTCATTTATAAAGGTTTCTAGTGTCAGTGTATTACATTATATATGTCATTTATAAAGGTTTCTAGTGTCGGTGTATTGGCCGTGGCTGCGTGAGCTTCTCCCGGTCGAACAGAGAACGCCGCCACGTCAGAGCCGCCAACGCGTCTAAAAGCTTCCCCGTACGTTTTGACAAGCACTATCACATGGGAAAAGTAACTACATAAACATACTCTGAATCTTTTTTTTTGAATCAAATCGTTTTTGATTCGAAAATTGATTTTGAATTGAATTATAAGCCTAAAAATCAATATTGAATTGTGACATTTTCTGAATCATTCACCCCTAAAAAGGATTCATACAGCTTTTTATTTAGTTGAGTAATTTCCTTTTTGTTTAACATCAAACAGCCCCAAAATCGTGGTCACCAAACACACCAGACTCCATGTAAATAATAAACTAATAAAAAGTAATTTTATCATCGTGAAACACTTCATTCAAAGTCGACAGAAACATAACCAAACTGTCAAAAGTCGTCTTGCTTCAGCTTTCCAACAATCGCCAACAATAAACCCTTTATTTACCCATTTATATGTGAAAGTATGCCGGCTCTATACACACCAAAATAGTGATTATTTACATGGAGTCTGGTGGAGATATGCTGCTCTATACATGCTAAAAGTAGTGGTTATTTACATGGAGTCTGGTGGAGATATGCTGCTCTATACACACCAAAATAGTGATTATTTACATGGAGTCTGGTGGAGATATGCTGCTCTATACATGCTAAAAGTAGTGATTATTTACATGGAGTCTGGTGGAGATATGCTGCTCTACACACACTAAAAGTAGTGGTTATTTACATGGAGTCTGGTGAGTTTCATGTTAAACTAAAAGGATCTTACTCTTTAACAAAAACGTCTCTCTCTGTAGGGATCCTTTCCATAATGTTGTCAGACACTTAGAATAATAATTTGAGCCTGTCAGCGGCAAAACAGAAATTTTAGTGGACGGACACTGACGATGCGCATTTGCCCTACAGGGTTACATTGCAGCCAGGTTCACGGCTGCCAGTTACAGTGTTCTGACTCAATAAATGAACAATTTCAAAAGATTATTGTTCACATTAGTCACTTAGACAGCAATGTATGGGAAAGTAGGGTCCAAGTTAAAAAACAAAATTACCCTTTAACTTCCCAAGGGATTCCTTCAGAACTGCTGTCCTGTCGCAACAAATGACAGAAAAGAAAATGCTCGTATTGACAGAACAAAAAGAAACCTCGGTTTACAACAAAAACCACAGAAACATAAAGCAATATAAAGGAGCGATGCCTTTACACTGAGTGCAGTATGAGAGCATACACGCTGCAGCTTTATTCACACAGCATCAGCTGGCACTGAATGAAATAAAGGTCAACGTCTGTTGCTGTGACTCCTTTTGTATGTGAGATTATTGCATAGTTTGGAAATATTAACATAGCTATATTAAATTGACACTGACATCGCTTTTTCTGGTCCGTGCTTCACTCTTATCAATCCAGGACATATTGTTTGTGTGTGTGTGTGTGTGTGTGTGTGTGTGTGTGTGTGTGTGTGTGTGTGTGTGTGTGAGAACAGGGTTCAATTCCTCTCATGAAGTCAAATCCAAAACTATGTTTTATAATTTTGGTATAAAATGACTTTCAAGACAGTTTGAATTTTCTAGAAAGGGTGTTTTCTGAATCAAACTGCTTCGTAGTAAACTGAACCCAGCCCTGCATGGTTCCAAGTTAATCTCTGTGTTGCATTTTCAATGTGCACAAACATTTGCAAATTACTATCAAACAGAACTTCTCACCACCGGGTATAAATAAAACAAACACCAGCATGAAGTGACTGTGGTTCTGTACTCCTCTACTGATTCTGAAGCATGAAACATGCACTTGTACAGTATCTGTTTTTGGAAAGAGAATTGCTTTTTTAGAAGATTACGTGATGTACAGTTTCACGGTCCCCTAACTTACCATCTCTAACATAAGCATCTAGAGCCCGACAGATAAAGGATTTTTAAGGCCGATACTGATGCAAATATTTGGTTATTTAAAAATCTGAGATATATATTATATATATATTTGTTTTTTAAGTCCAGAAACGTGTTACAAAACAAAAAGTTATTTGTAGTTATAATATGATAATAGTTTGTTTTGTCAAAACACATAAACAAAAAAAAGTGTTGCCAACAAGGACGTTGTAGAGCGTCCTCTGGTGGACAGACTATGCAACGCCATCACTAACAGGGACGTTGTAGAGCGTCCTCTGGTGGACAGACTATGCAACGCCATCACTAACAGGGACGTTGTAGAGCGTCCTCTGGTGGACAGACTATGCAACGCCATCACTAACAGGGACGTTGTAGAGCGTCCTCTGGTGGACAGACTATGCAACGCCATCACTAACAGGGACGTTGTAGAGTGTCCTCTGGTGGACAGACTATGCAACGCCATCACTAACAGGGACGTTGTAGAGCGTCCTCTGGTGGACAGACTACACAACGCCATCACTAACAGGGACGTTGTAGAGCGTCCTCTGGTGGACAGACTACACAACGCCATCACTAACAGGGACGTTGTAGAGCGTCCTCTGGTGGACAGACTATGCAACGCCATCACTAACAGGGACGTTGTAGAGCGTCCTCTGGTGGACAGACTATGCAACGCCATCACTAACAGGGACGTTGTAGAGCGTCCTCTGGTGGACAGACTATGCAACTCCATCACTAACAGGGACGTTGTAGAGCGTCCTCTGGTGGACAGACTATGCAACGCCATCACTTATAACATAGTTGACCGTCCGTTTTTATTTTTTTAAATATGCATTCATCATCTATTTGTCATTATAAATGATTCTGATGAATGAAATATATATATATTTTTTATCGGCCATTATAAATGCCGACACCAAGAGATCGGGAAATGCTCTATAAGCATCTTACCGACCAAACACCGGAGTGTGAGCAGGGGTTATTTCCGGATTTTTTTTAAAGTGGGGTGTCACAGGGGGGACCAATAATCAGGGGAGGGAGCATCTTGGGGGGTTGGGGGGATGGCTTGTTTGATCAAAATACAGCATAGTAAATATGTAAATATGCCAACATTAATTGGTCATGTGACAAGGACTGGGAGAAACAGGCAGCCGAGGGATCTGAGCCAATGGAAATCCAATTGTCAGATTGACAGCACTCTAGCCCAATGGATCATAAATTATATCTCAACATTGTTGTTACACTTTTCTCAAAACCGATTACATTTGTTTACCAATTACTGCATAGAAAAGTTATTTGGGAAAGTTACTTTTGAGTTACTTTTAAATATCTGCTTCAGTTCTCTTATTAATGCTCACATAGCTGTAGTCTTTTAGAGGCAAAACTGTCAAATCATGCAAGAATTTGATTTAATACTCTTATTGCAGAGTAAAATTAAATAACTTCTCATGAATCGGACATTAATTTCTTTTCAATAATGTCTATATTTACATTACAGTCATTTGGACTGTCAACTGGACATTTTGTGGGGGTGACATTACATCATAAACTGGAAAATTGGCTGTTTGCTACGATAATCAAGACAAAAGTATCAAGCCCATTTAATGCATTGCTATTTTGTATCTATAATTGAGTTATTTCATAGTATAGTGTAGTTGCATTTCTACATTTTACTGCCAAAAGTAGATGAATTACTCCTAACATTACAAACCACACCCACACAGTCCTGATTAAGCAGTTGATCTAAATTTCGGATGATAAAATAATAATTAATGATAGTTTTTTTTTTTCCTTTCATGAATGGTGGCTTTGATTGTTGCTTGTTGAAATTTAAAGTTATAAAAAATATGTATTTGGGGGCTGTAAAAGACTTTGCAATCGAGGACTAGCGTAGATGCAGATACCAGAGGACGTACTCCCATGATGCATCTTTCCTGTCTAGTTTTCTACTGTATAAAAAAGAAATAACAGGAACTAAATGCAAGAGATGGCGATAATCACTGACGCTAGCTACGATATGGAATCAATCCACATGTATGTAGCCATCTTAAGGAACATTAAGTCCAGCGCGTTCGAAGATGAGCACCGCAACCTAACGCAGAACCATTAAAAAACCAACTTGATACTGGTGTTTGTTTTCCTGTGATTATACCTGTATACCAGCACTGAACAAGCGCATCTAGCAGCTGCAATGACAACCTTTATTTCAACCAGAAAGTGTGTCAAAATGAAGCTGTTGTTTTTCTCGTGGTCCCTTGTAACAACCATAAAGTAGATCCCCCGGACGTGAATGACCAACATTGTTCCCCTATGGCCAGCACAGAGTCATGACATGGGTCCCATTCAGTCACCAGAGCGTCAGCTCACTTCTTTTTTGGCATAGAGCTCATATAGGTTCAAATAGGAGCCATGACTGAACTGCTTTTTAAAATCTATCAACTAATTAAAACTACAATAGGCTAATGCAACTTTAAAATAAAAAAAAAATTAAATAATATTGTAGGAAAATAAATATCATTACAACAAGGCATATTATTATTATTTTTTTAAATAGTCAGTCTCAATCTCGACACTGGAAGCCAGTGTGTATGTCACGTTATTCACCGCAGAGAAAGACGATCATCAGTCCAAGAAGATGGCTGCCGCTCAGTCTCATCGGTGAAGGTGCTAATCAGCTACTGCACATACACTACCGCTTCACGCTCGGTTAATAAGAACACGGATACAGATTCCACTAAACATGGTCCCACATAAATCGTAGAGCTTCAACAGTCGTATGCATTACAAGTGTCTGGATATACAAGATATGCAAAATGGAAGTTTTTTTTTTCTGATGGTTTAGACTTGGCCACGACCGCGACGATCCTTATGTGCAGGGTGATGGTTTTAAAACACACAACCATGGCTACATCTGCCGTCAGAAAACAAACAAGAAGTGCTAGCAAGGGGTGTCAGGATTCTCCGAATCCATGATTCAATTTCCCTTTCTGTTTTTAAGGTCATGATTGAATTTGATTTTTAATTGAAACATTGAAGGCAAAGCCACAATAAGATTGTTTTTATTTTTTTTAGCATTTAAGGAACTCTAGACATTAGTCAGAGTTTTGTTTGCGTGTATGTTAACACTCCAACGGGACTTGGACCCCTTTTTGGAACCAATCGTTACTCAGGGCTGAGTACAGTTTGTTTTTCATCGATTTTGAAACTTGATGTGGTTCCATTTAGCACAAAATGATATGTACTGTACATATGTGACCACTCCACAGGGACTCAGACCCCTCTGGAACGAACTGTATTCAGACCTCTTTTAAAAAAATAAATTAATTAAATTTATTTATCCAGGTAAGTCGCTTGAGAACAAATTCTCATTTGCAACAGCAACCTGTCACATTCACACACCCAGTACAACCACAGTCTGGCCACTAAGCAGCTCCACTGGCCTTGCTCAAGGGCACCTCAGCGGTGGATTTCTTTTACTCTGCCGGTCTGGGGATTGAACCTCCCAGTCCCAAGCTCCCTTCCTAGGCCACCCCCCTAGGCCACCACTGACTACTTCCGGAAGTGGTCTGAGTACGGTTCGCGTTGTGGTTCTCTTGACCCGGGCATTGTGAACACCACACGTTTCAGGGTTTTTTGGCCTTTTTCCCTGGATGTATTTTAGCCATGATGCCTCATCGGAAAAATAACCGAGTCTCTTCTCTGTTGGTCCACTTTTTGAACCCATTTGGACCGAGTTTGGTTCGTTTAAAGAGGACCATATGTGAACTACTAGATGGCAGAAGGGTACTTTACAACAACAATTTTCCAAATTTAGCAAAGTGCAATTGAAAGCACCTTTTAGTTCACCAAGCGTCAAACACTTAGTGGCTCTTTGCGTCAGATACAAGGCCCCCCTTAGCGTCTCTACGGGACGCGCCGGGCCGGGCAGAGCAGCAGCTCGACCATGGCGCTGTGAGATGACGACAAAAGCAACAATGGTAGGGATTAAGGACTGAAAATCCGCGTAAGAAGGCAAGTTGGGGTGGTGGATGTGTCCAACAACACAGGACTGTCACCCAGGAGACCGGGGTACTGTCACCCAGGAGACCGGGGTACTGTCACCCAGGAGACCGGGGTACTGTCACCCAGGAGACCGGGGTACTGTCACCCAGGAGACCGGGGTACTAGCATTTTGTAACCCGACCCACTATCTTTCCCTAAACAAAACTGTGTTTTTACCATGCATGTTGAAAATTACGCCAAATGGGTACCCAGAGTGTTGAATATCGCCGCAGATGGGCTTACATTTACATTTACAAGCACCAATTTCTTTTTTAGTTAGTTGATTAGTTGAAAGCCCCCCGCGTCTGGCTGACTTTTTACGTCAGTAACAACGACAAAGGCCCCTGAGATGACGACAAAAGCAACAATGGTAGGGAGTGGTATTAAGGACTGAAAATCTGTGTAAGAAGGCAGATTGGGGTGGGGGATGTCAGTAACAAACGACAAAGGCCCCTGACCAAGCGTCAGTTTTGGACGTGCTGGGAGTGAGATTGCGTTGGAAGTCCCGTTGGAGCCCAAATGCTTTACCTTTTTATTGTTTTTTTTTTCTGTAACTCACTCACGGGGAAGACAAAATGTTTCCACATGGTGACTTCAGGACAGCAGGTTCTGTTTTTTTTCTCTGTTATCTCCAGAAGTGGCCATGGTGTCTGGAAAAGAGCAGCTGCAGGCTACCGGTAAGCTAATGTTACCCTGTGTCTTTAGCTGCAAGCTACCATTCGGTAAGCTAAACTGGGTCTGTTTTGTTTTTTTATTCGCACTTGCGCAAGAATGCGGAATTGGAGAGAGAAAAAATATTGTTAAAATCGCTGATCCTGCTTCGGATTTCGACAGTGGAAATCTAAATGCTCTATAGCTATACACTATTTGGGTATTTCATGAATAGCATTCAGGGCAGTTGGAAGTTTTTTGGTCAGTTTAAGGTAACCTCTCAAAGGTCATCACGAAACCCCTTAGACCTCGCTCCATAATGAGCACTCTCTCTTTTAGAGAACGAGCTATGGCTGTCTCAGATAACTTAGTGTACAGTACATTTAATTATGTTAGTCAGGAAATGGATATGAAACTCATTTCCACATCTCATGCTCACAATTTGACAGGTCTCATCGCTGAAAATGTTAACTACATCTACCAATAATTTCCCATTCCTATTGGTGAACTAGTAATAATCCAACTACTGGTTTCTATTCATGAACAGATGTTGGGGTTATGAGAGTGCGTTTTTGTCTTTTTAAAAGTAGGGACTTGTGCTCTTGAGGCGTTAACCACTATGGCTGTTTTTTTTTTTTTTTTTCCGTTTTATGCTTGGCTTCAAACGACTTCAAAGTTTCATCTCTGTTAAAGGAGGTGAAGAAAAGGGAACAGGTACGCCTCATCGCACAGATGCAACAGCCACATGTTCGACACTTAACTGTGAGCGGACTCGATGGAAGGGGGGTTCTCTCAAGCCTAAAGTGTAGGATATACAACATAACAACAATCAAACTCTGATATTGACTCTCACCGCATTCCCTAGAGGTGCATCTTTCTGTGACTTCCAGTCTAGTGGAGTTTTACCCCCCCCCCTAGGGAACAGAGGAGCTTTTCACGATGTTTTTTTTTTTTTTTTGTGGAGTTTCTGAATTTGAGTGGAAGTTAGGAGCTGTCACTGGCAGAGCGCTTTTTTCCAAAATGGCTGGCAGAGTCTCTGTTTCGCAGATTAGGTTGGATCTTGTACATATGGGGACCCATGGACCAGCGCCAGCTCCCACGGCCCTCCGCTCCAGTCGGGATGGCGGCAGCTGCAGCCACAGCAGTGGATGGGCAGGGCTTGTTCTGCAGCAGCTGAATAAGCATGGTCATCTCTGGGCCGAGGCGCGACACCATGCTGGTCCTGACGCGGTCCACTGTGTCCTCGTCGCAGTCCATCAGGCTCTGTAGCAGCTTACCATAAAACCTAGGACAACAAGACAAAACATCTAAGAATGTGTGGAGGGGAAGTGGAAAGATAAACTAAAGTACCAACAGAAATCATAATCAGCCGTAAAAAGGCTTCTCATCAGATTTTCTGTACATACATTACATGAAGGTTCAGTGACGTTTAGCACAAAAAAGACAAAGATGTACAGCATTTTCAGCAATATATTGAGGGCTGCAACTATTTCCATTGTTCTATAATCGGATTATTTTCTGGATTAACTGAAGTGTTTGTTTCATAAAATGATGAGAAACGTGTATCAGTGTGTCCCAAAGTCCAAGATGACGTCCTCAAATGTCTTGTTTGGTCCACAACTCAAAGATATTCAGTTTACTGTCACAGAGGAGGGAAGAAACTAGAAGATTCACATGTAACAAGCTGACATCAGAGATTTGTATTATTCAATTATTGAAATCGTTGGCGATTAATTTAATAGTTAATCGATTTATCTTGATAGGTATTTCTTTTAATTATTTTTTGGGGCAGAGAGGGGGGACGACATGCAGCAAATGGCAGCAAGTCGGACTTGAACCATGAGCCCCTGCGTAGAGGACTGAGCCTCTGCACATGGGTGCCCGCTCCACCAGGTGAGCTACCCAGCAGCCCTTGATAGGTATTATTTTTATGTATTAGCACATGTCACAGTCTGCCGTCATCACCCTTCTTCACCCTCCTAGCTCTTTTGTATCCACTCCCAAACTGCAATCCTGCCTGTAATACAACAATAGAAACAAAAAGCATGCAAATTTGAAATGCCTGTTTATTTTTCTTTAATAGTATAAAAGAATGTCTGAACCAAAACATGGAAATCAATACACATTACATTTAGCTATCTGTTTTGCTGCATAAATCTGGGTCAAACGTGGTGTTTGCAACATCTATATTCATGATTTTCGGCAACTACTCTCCTCTGTTCTTCTGTTTGCACGTTGGAGCTTTGCGAGCGTGGGCCGACACGATCATTGTTTGTGTGTTGAAGTGTATTAATCCATGATTTGGGGATCCTAAACACGCTGTTCTGTAATATACATGTACTGAGCCTGAGTTTGTCATTCAAACAACTCTGAGTTACAGCCAACTGAATAAAATTAAGGGTTTTATTCAGACTCGGGTCCACAATTACAGTTAATGGACACAGGCACGGAGAACTGAAGTAAGGTGACCAGATTTCTCAGACATAATCCGGGGACATTTTCAGCTCAGAAGCGTAAATACCTCCAAAACACGTCATGTTTTTAATTTTTGTAAAACTTAAAACGGGGACACTAGACCTAGAGCTGAGTATCAGATACAATATAAACTATTGAGGAAAGATTTTCCTTTGACATTGATGCAGTATGAAACGAGATCGCTGCAGTCGGCAGCAGAGAAACAAGCTACAATGGAAGTTAATGGGATAATTGTCCAGCTTGTATTTACGTTCATAAAGTGCTCGTTTTGCTGCTGACAGACTCAGATTAATATTCTAAGTGTCTGATAACATTATGGAAAGGATTTCTAAGGAGGCTGACCTTTCTGTTAAAGATTAAGATCATTTTTTAAAACATAAAAGTCCACCAGACTCCATGTAAATAATCAGTGATTTTAGCATGTATAGAGCAGCATATCTCCACCAGACTCCATGTAAATAATCAGTGATTTTAGCGTGTATAGAGCAGCATATCTCCACCAGACTCCATGTAAATAATCAGTGATTTTAGCGTGTATAGAGCAGCATATCTCCACCAGATTCCATGTAAATAATCAGTGATTTTAGCGTGTATAGAGCAGCATATCTCCACTAGACTCCATGTAAATAATCAGTGATTTTAGCGTGTATAGAGCAGCATATCTCCACCAGACTCCATGTAAATAATCAGTGATTTTAGCGTGTATAGAGCAGCATATCTCCACCAGACTCCATGTAAATAATCAGTGATTTTAGCATGGTAAAATACGGCTTTCTAAAACATCTCTGAGCTCTGAGCAGCGCTGCTCGATCGGCTCCGTTTGGTCAGAGTTTTCTTTCTTTCATTCCAATTTTAGGTCTGTCAGTCACAGTGAAAACCGGGGACATTTCCGGGGACAGGTCACCAAAATCGGGGACTGTCCCCGGAAACCGGGGACGTCTAGTCACCCTAAACTGAAGGCTCTGTTAGCAACCATTAGCTCTGATTAGCGGCTAGCTCCAGTTGGCTCGAGTTAGCTAGCTAGCTCCATTATAAAGATATAGATAAATGACGTTTGGGGAGCTTTCACAGCAGCGTGGCTGCATTGTTTCTACGGTTTTAATAGTTCAGTTAATCCCATTGCTAGACCACCAGCAACATGCTACTACTAATGTAACTATAGCCTCTCTGAGCAAGTGTAGCGTTGACGCTGTCATGCATGCGGCACGCAACTTCACGAAGGGAAGGGGCTGGAGGCAGCTGGTCCGTGTGTGCTGTAAAAACAAATACACCGTTGTTTGGAAAGAAAATGGAATTTGCATTGTATTTACCTGGGCGGGTCTCAATTTACCTGTGCGGTGCGCCCAAGTAGAACCTATGTATGGGAAACACTGTGTAAGGCATATAGAGTCAGGCTGTTCTCATGAAACATTCTTACATATAGCCACGTACAGTGGGTACGGAAAGTATTCAGACCCCTTTAAATTTTTCACTCTTTGTTTCATTGCAGCCATTTTCCAAAAATCAAAAAAGTTCATTTTATTTCTCAGTAATGTACACTCAGCACCCCATCTTGGACAGAAAAAAACAGAAATGTAGAAATTTTTGCAAATTTATTAAAAAACAAAAACTGAAATATCACATGGTCATAAGTATTCAGACCCTTTGCCGTGACCCTCATATGTAACTCAGGTGCTGTCTATTTCTTCTGATCATCCTTGAGATGGTTCTACACCTTCATTGGAGTCCAGCTGTGTTTGATTATACTGATTGGACTTGATTAGGAAAGCCACACACCTGTCTATATAAGACCTTACAGCTCACAGTGCATGTCAGAGCAAATGACAATCATGAGGTCAAAGGAACTGCCTGAGGAGCTCAGAGACAGAATTGTGGCAAGGCACAGATCTGGTCAAGGTTACAAAAAAATTTCTGCTGCACTTAAGGTTCCTAAGAGCACAGTGGCCTCCATAATCCTCAAATGGAAGACGTTTGGGACGACCAGAACCCTTCCTAGAGCTGGCCGTCCGGCCAAACTGAGCTATCGGGGGAGAAGAGCCTTGGTGAGAGAGGCAAAGAAGAACCCAATGGTCACTGTGGCTAAGCTCCAGAGATGCAGTCGGGAGATGGGAGAAAGTTGTAGTAAGTCAACCATCACTGCAGCAATCCACCAGTCGGGGCTTTATGGCAGAGTGGCCCGAAGGAAGCCTCTCCTCAGTGCAAGACACATGAAAGCCCGCATGGAGTTTGCTAAAAAACACCTGAAGGACTCCAAGATGGTGATAAATAAAATCCTCTGGTCTGATGAGACCAAGATAGAACTTTTTGGCCTTAATTCTAAGCGGTATGTGTGGAGAAAACCAGGCACTGCTCATCACCTGTCCAATACAGTCCCAACAGTGAAGCATGGTGGTGGCAGCATCATGCTGTGGGGGTGTTTTTCAGCTGCAGGGACAAGACGACTGGTTGCAATCGAGGGAAAGATGAATGCGGCCAAGTACAGGGATATCCTGGACGAAAACCTTTTCCAGAGTGCTCTGGACCTCAGACTGGGCCGAAGGTTTACCTTCCAACAAGACAATGACCCTAAGCACACCGCTAAAATAACGAAGGAGTGGCTTCACAACAACTCCGTGGCTGTTCTTGAATGGCCCAGCCAGAGCCCTGACTTAAACCCAATTGAGCATCTCTGGAGAGACCTGAAAATGACTGTCCACCAACGTTTACCATCCAACCTGACAGAACTGGAGAGGATCTGCAAGGAGGAATGGCAGAGGATACCCAAATCCAGATGTGAAAAACTTGATGCATCTTTCCCAAAACGACTCATGGCTGTATTAGATCAAAAGGGTGCTTCTACTAAATACTGAACAAAGGGTCTGAATACTTATGACCATGTGATATTTCAGTTTTTGTTTTTTAATAAATTTGCAAAAATTTCTACATTTCTGTTTTTTTCTGTCCAAGATGGGGTGCTGAGTGTACATTACTGAGAAATAAAATGAACTTTTTTGATTTTTGGAAAATGCCTGCAATGAAACAAAGAGTGAAAAATTTAAAGGGGTCTGAATACTTTCCGTACCCACTGTATTTATTGCTGCATGCACCACATTGAATGCAGCTGTTAAAGAACGCTATGGACCGCGTAGGGTAGGGTGACCAGACGTCCCCGGTTTCCGGGGACAGTCCCCAATTTTGGTGACCTGTCCCCGGCTGGATCTGTCCCCAGAAATGTCCCCGGTTTTCACTGTGACTGACAGACCCGATACTGGAATGAAAGAAAGAAAACTCTGACCAAACGGAGCCGATCGAGCAGCGCTGCTCAGAGCTCAGAGATGTTTTAGAAAGCCGTATTTTACCATGCTAAAATCACTGATCATTTACATGGAGTCTGGTGGAGATATGCTGCTCTATACACGCTAAAATCACTGATTATTTACATGGAGTCTGGTGGAGATATGCTGCTCTATACACGCTAAAATCACTGATTGTTTACATGGAGTCTGGTGGAGATATGCTGCTCTATACACGCTAAAATCACTGATTATTTACATGGAGTCTAGTGGAGATATGCTGCTCTGTACACGCTAAAATCACTGATTATTTACATGGAGTCTGGTGGAGATATGCTGCTCTATACACGCTAAAATCACTGATTATTTACATGGAGTCTGGTGGAGATATGCTGCTCTATACACGCTAAAATCACTGATTATTTACATGGAGTCTGGTGGAGATATGCTGCTCTATACACGCTAAAATCACTGATTATTTACATAGAGTCTGGTGGACTTTTATGTTTTAAAAAAGGATCTTAATCTTCAACAGAAAGGTCAGCCTCCTTAGAAATCCTTTCCATAATGTTATCAGACACTTAGAATATTAATCTGAGTCTGTCAGCAGCAAAACGAGCACTTTATGAACGTAAATACAAGCTGGACAATTATCCCATTAACTTCCATTGTAGCTTGTTTCTCTGCTGCCGACTGTAGCGATCTCGTTTCATACTGCATCAATGTCAAAGGAAAATCTTTCCTCAATAGTTTATATTGTATCCGATACTCAGCTCTAGGTCTAGTGTCCCCGTTTTAAGTTTTACAAAAATTAAAAACATGACGTGTTTTGGAGGTATTTACGCTTCTGAGCTGAAAATGTCCCCGGATTTAGTCTGAGAAGTCTGGTCCCCTTAGCGTAGGGAGGAAGTCCGAGTGGATGAATATAAAGCACTGGGGAGTGGAGTTTGGGAAAGTCTGGGAAAATGAAAGACTTTCACCCAGCAAAGGAGGATTCGCCCCCCGGGGCGGCTAAACTTAAAGCTTTAGTGCGTTTTTTATATTAATTAACGTCCGTTACATTCAACCCGTTGCCACATGAGTTGCTACAAAGCTAATTAAGACTCCGCTCCACACAAGTCTCTCTGTATTTCTCAGTTCAGAAGATTGTGGCATCCGGTGATTTTCGCACGCAGAAACTCGAGTGAAGATGGTTACCTCTTCTGGCAGAAGCCATGTTTTTTTTAAACCTCTGTCTTCCTTGGCTACTAGAAACTGTGTGGAGGAGGGTAGGGGGCGCATATGCGATTACGGAAGGCTTGTATCATGTGGACGTGCCAATGTCATTACTTACAATACCTCATGGGGGAGACAGAAACTACGCACTATAGCTTTAACTGTAATTTCCGCTGAAATGATCAACATCTCTTGGTGCTCTGTACCCGGCTCAAAGTGTCTTTTTGTCGGGTAAACTCAAGTAGCAACAGCTGCTGATACGCCCAACAGCTCAGGGAGCTCTGTAGCCGCTGTCACTTGACAGGCAGTCTCCTCAATTTGTTGGATATCTACGAACCCGTTTGTGAGAATGCATTGATAGAGTAGAGGAAGAGCTCACCTATTGGGGAAGTGACTTGGTAGCTGTGCCACTTCGCCAATAGCATCTGGATTCGATCGGGCAACAGTGCAGATATTCAGCTTGCTGTAACACTCCTCTTGGACTTCAGATATCATTCTTTGGAAGGTGGAACAGCGGCGAATGGTGGGGAATGCCTTCGTGGTGATGCCATTGGCAATGCATTTAAGGCTCTCCTTCACAAATGCTTTACCCTGTTAAAACACAGCAGTGCTTCACACATTCTTGCCACGACAGTTATACGCATGCAATCCTACACAAGATCACATTCACGGTAGAAATGGAGAGAGAATGGCATGCATGTATGTAGGGCTGGGTTAGGGTTGTGCAATTAATCAAATTCGGCCCCTAATCATCACAAAAAAGAATAATTGAGAAAGTGTAATAAATCAATGAGTAATGGTGTTAAATAATTTTTTTTTCCCATAATCAAGCATCCCCAGGTTTTCATTTGAATGATCCATTATAGACTTTCTTCTGTATCATATGAAGATCCAGTGGTACCGACTATGTCATTCTACCTTGTCTGGAGGGCGTTAAACGCTCCAAAGTTGGGCTACATTTTGGCGACTGCCATCACCATTTTAAAAGGGGTCCCTTAGACTCTCACCTCAAGATATCTGAATGAAATGTCACTCAAAACTCACAGACTGTAGAGTCTGTAGAGCTGCACTTTATTGTGTGTTCATGATAAATAAAACGTGCTTTGTGTAACGGCTTTGGGGTCAATTGTTAAAGGTCACATGGCATAAAAATTTCACTTTAATGAGTTGTTTTTTTTAACAATATGCGTTCCCCCAGCCTGCCTATGGCCCCCCAGTGATAGGTAGGTATGGTGATAGGTGTAAACCAAACCCTGGGTATCCTGCTCTGCCTTTGAGAAAATGAAAGCTCAGATGGGCTGATCTGGAATCTTGCTCCTTATGAGGTCATAAGGGGCAAGGTTACCTCCCCTTTCTCTGCTTTGTCCGCCCAGAGAATTTGCCCCCCCCCCCCGTGAGAAAGAGACATCATGGCTTTCAAATGAGCAAAGTGGCAGTTGGTCAAGCTCATTGCGGGACTGGCTCTAGTGGCTGTAATTCTGCACCAAGGCTGAATTTTGGTAAAGAGTCTTCAGATACAGTATTAGGGGACCACTAAGGTCTATATAAAAGATGCTTCAGATACAGTATTAGGGGACCACTAAGGTCTATATAAAAGAGACTTCAGATACAGTATTATTGGACCACTAAGGTCTATATAAAAGAGACTTCAGATACAGTATTAGGGGACCACTAAGGTCTATATAAAAGAGACTTCAGATACAGTATTAGGGGACCACTAAGGTCTATATAAAAGAGACTTCAGATACAGTATTAGGGACCACTAAGGTCTATATAAAAAAGACTTCAGATACAGTAGTAGGGGACCACTAAGGTCTATATAAAGAGACTTCAGATACAGTATTAGGGGACCACTAAGGTCTATATAAAAGCATCCAAAGAGCATCATGTCATAGGACCTTTAATGTAAACATTGGTAACAATGCAGCAGGTTAGAGGAAATCATGTACAACTGTAGAATGTCTTTCACATTGAAGCAAAATTGGTTTTGCAACTGAAATATCCCAAATCGACTTTGAATTGGAAATCAAAATCGACTCTGGACCCTGTGAATCGGGTCAGGAAAATAGGGGACGAAACCCAGCCCTACATGTACTGTATGTAGCATTTGTGAAATGAATGAATGCGTATATACCTGAGTGTCAAATTTAGCAGCACTGTAAAGGAAGGATTTGCAGATGTCATGCATGCCATCTGTGTCACAAGTTGAGTTTTCCAGGCAGGCGAAGGCTCCGCAGCCAACTTGGAGGGCACTGTTGAGACAGCGTGCCACATCTGCTGTGGGCACAGAGAATGAACCGTCAGCAGGGGAGCCAACAGTGGGAATCACTGCACACTCACTGAGCTCATTGCACAAGGGTTGCCAGGGTTTCAGCTTTAAAAAAAAAAAAAACCCGAACAAAAGCAAATTTTCATACTTTGGTGATTCACAAAAGTCACTCGGGGCAAATAGTGACTTGACTGGAGATTGGACACCTTACAAGTCGTAAAGTCTCAGACATTATTTGGCACAAGTGCACTTTTCTCTTGGCAGGGACCTTTATTCCACTGTTTGGTTCTTTTCAGCAGAGCTTGGACGAACAGCACCAGAAATTCCAAAGAGTTTACTGAAAATTGCTAGCGTGCCTGTAGACACACACACACACACACACACACACACACACACACACTTGTACCACTGAAACACTCGCACCACACCACACCACACACACACACACACACTTGTACCACTGAAACACTCGCACACCAAACACACACACACTTGACACACACACACACACACACACACACACACACACTTGCACACACACACACACACACACACACACACACACACTTGACACACACACACACACACACTTGTACCACTGAAACACATGCACACCACACACAAATATACACTTGTCTCACACACACACACACACACACACACACACAGAAACAAACGCAAGCTGCCACCAAACTGTCTTCAATTAGGTTGTAATTGTCTTTAATATTCTTAACTATTAATTAAGCACACCTCATTAAGACTGCTACTGACAATCATCTTCATTGTTGATTAATGTGTAGAATGTTTTCTCGATTAATTGATTAGTTATGTCCAAAAGAAATGTCCTCAAATGTCTCGTTTTGTCCACAACTCAAAGATATTCAGTTTACTGTCAAAGAGGAGAGAAGAAACTAGAAGATATTCACATTTAACAAGCTGGAATCTGAGAGTTGTTACTTTTTCTTTTCATAAAAAATGGCTCAAATGAAATACTAAATTGATTAATCTTTGCCGCTGTGCATGTCACAGTTCACTTAAATGCCCAGAAATGATCTCATGAATATGAATATTCAGAGAATGCTGCCACATTCATTTCAGAAGAATCACACTGGGATTGTTGTTAGGCTGATAAACACACAAGCAACCCCAGATCCCCATCTTTGTAAATACCTATGAAACCTCTACCCTGCAACATCATTTTTAGACCATATTTCAAAAACTGATCTTGGGTCAGGCTTAGGAACACAGCTCTAAATTCACACAACCGACTTGAGATTTTACACCAAAACATAATCTGTAAGTCATTCTATCCATATATAGTTCGCTTTTCTTATTCTTCATCCAAGAATCCACTGTGATGGACTCAAATCCTTTGTAATGACCATTAAGAAATGTCCCCGCGGAGCCTAAGCCTACTTGGCAGACTCTGAACGTGGGGTCCCTCATGTTGACCTGCACAGTCAGATAAAGTCTTCAGGGACCACAGCCTTTTCTCAAAATACAGAGAGAGTGAGCTGCGAATTGTATGATGATGAAGCAATTCCTGCAGAAGGGAATCAGCATCCCTGCCTCCCGCTGCCTTTAATCACATCGCTTTACCTTTTGTGTTAGGGCTGAAAACTACAGATTATTTTCATTGTCCATTCATTGTTTGGTCCATATTGTCAGAGAATAGTGAAACATGTCCATCCCATTTTCTCAAAGTCCAAGCTGATGTCTTTAAATGTCAGGATATGTCAGTCCAAATCCCAAAGATATTCAGTTCAACATCATATAAAACAGAAAGGAGCAGGAAACCGTAATATCTGATCATAAAAATGACTTTGATTTATAGAAAGTAGTTTCAGGTGTTTCTATTGATCAACTTAATCGTTCGCAGCTCTAGTTAAAAAGGAAAAGTCAACATTTGAATATGATTCATTCTTCGCTGTGTCATTTCATGATGGGTTATTACAGCAAGATAATGACTCAGGATTTGGTTTTATTTCATGGATAAGAAATGGGACCTAATAGCATGTATTTGTCCATTGGGACACAGCTCCAGTGTAAAAACAGTCATCTTTTTCTGACTACACAGAGAGACTACAGGGGAAGCTTAATGGTCACTATAATGCTGAATAGTGGGACCAATGCTGCAGCCAAAAAAAAACACATGAGAAAAGACACTAAAGCAGCATGACACAGCCTGCACTCTCAGGTGTCAGCCCCTAGCGCCGTGCTCATCTGTTGCCGGCAGGACACCGGCAGGACACCGGCACAAACGCAGCGTTAATCCCGCAGCCTTCTCCATGTATCAGCGCGCTCGTTTACACACAAAAGGCTGCATAGGGCCATAGGCCAAAAATAACATTACGAGAACACACAAAACATAATAAGCGAGCACAGGCATAATTGTGGAAATGTATGTACAATATGCATATTTTTTTTATTCATAAAAATACCCAAGCAGTGCACTCTGAGGTATATGCAGATGGAGGCAACGTGTTACTTACCAGGGCTGTTGGCAGAAAAGCGTGTTCTCCTGGGCGAATAAGACTCGTTTTGATCCAGTTCATTTGCAGATGCGTTCAGCACCATCAGGAGAAAAAGTCCGGTCCTCAAAGGCATCGTCCTCTCAACACAGCTAATTCAACTAAATGTAAAGAGACGCCTCCTGCTTTGGGTGGAATTTTATAAAGAATGACAAGCTTCTGCAGCGCCGAGAAACGCAAGAAACGCGCAGTAGGCTGTTACAAGTCAGCTGCCAGCAAATGTCTTTACACTGGACTCCTTTGGACTTGCATGACAGATAGCACCGATGTCAGGTCTGCATGGGTTTATAGGGGAGCGCTGAACATTACGAGTTCTGCGTCGCGACCAATCAGAAGGCAGGATTTAAGACCGTGGTCCTGGTTTTTCCACTACTAATTGATAAAAATCATTTAAAGCAGCCAGCACAGAAGATCCTACAGCTCGGCATGGAGAATGTGGACATTATTATTTCTTATAATAACCTAAATATGTTTTATTTCAACATTTTGCCTATAGAGACTTTTTAAATTACCTCTGCAGTAACTGTAGCTTTTGTTACCTGATATAAGTATAAAGTGAGTTAAAACGAGCACAAAGAGACAAAAAAACGACCACAAAGGCACCCAAAACGACCAGAAAGACACACAAAAACACCAATAAAGAGATAAAACAGCCATCACCATCCACCTGTCACTTTAGCGTCAGCCACCCTTTCCTTCATCCCTTCATTACTGACGTAAATTTAGTTATTATTTTTTACTTAAGTGTAACACGCTTTATCCAAAGTCGAGAGAAACAAAAATCAAACTATTAAAAGCCATCTTGGTTAATTTTTCCACTGTTCCAACAATCACCGCTCTGGTTTGGTTGAAATGAACCTTTAATTCACCCATTTACATGTGGAGATATGCTGCTCTATACACGCTAAAAGTAGTGATTATTTACATGGAGTCTGGTGGAGATATGCTGCTCTATACACGCTAAAAGTAGTGATTATTTACATGGAGTCTGGTGGAGATATGCTGCTCTATACACGCTAAAAGTAGTGATTATTTACATGGAGTCTGGTGGAGATATGCTACTCTATACACGCTAAAAGTAGTGATTATTTACATGGAGTCTGGTGGAGATATGCTGCTCTATACACGCTAAAAGTAGTGATTATTTACATGGAGTCTGGTGGAGATATGCTGCTCTATACACGCTAAAAGTAGTGATTATTTACATGGAGTCTGGTGGAGATATGCTGCTCTATACATGCTAAAAGTGGTGATTATTTACATGGAGTCTGGTGGAGATATGCTGCTCTATACACGCTAAAAGTAGTGATTATTTACATGGAGTCTGGTGGAGATATGCTGCTCTATACACGCTAAAAGTAGTGATTATTTACATGGAGTCTGGTGGAGACATGCTGCTCTATACACGCTAAAATCACTGATTATTTACATGGAGTCTGGTGGAGAAATGCATCTCTATACATGCTAAAAGTAGTGATTATTTACATGGAGTCTGGTGGGTTTGATGATGGCGATTTTGGGGCTGTTTCACGTTAAAACAATCTTACTCGGTCCATCCTAAGCGGGATGGAGAAGCACATAAGAAGCTCGGTGCAAACTAGTTCAGTGATAGCCAGAGAGATTCTTTTAAGCGGATGGAAGAACAAAGGGCTGCCGTCAGTCCAGGAGCGGGCTTGTGAGATGGCTAGGGTTGCAACATTTGGAAAAAATAAACCGTTTGCCAGCCTGGATGTCTGTACTGGAAAGTAGCAGAACTCTCTGGAGGTTATGTTGTTATTTTGTTGAATGGTCTTGATTATTGTAGTTACCACGTCATCTTTTCTTGATTTTTGTCCTATGGGTTACTTTGCAGCCCGTTGTACGGCTGCCAGTAACAGCGTTCTCACTCAATACTGGACCAATTTAAAATATTTTTGTTTATATTAATCACTTAGACACCAATGCATGGCACAATAGGATCCAGATTGAGAAAAAACGCTTTAAAATTCAGCCCTCTCCCTACCCTAAATAGCGTAATTATTCTTTAGTTCCTAACATCAACACATGTAAAGCCCATCTCCACACTAATAGACCAAAGTGTATTATAGTCAAATGTGGCTGTACTGTGCCAGACTTAAAAGCCTTTGTCTAAATATCAACCCAGATTATTCAAATTACTTTTATCACTTTGGCATTTTCCTGAACCGTGCTTAACGGTGACACCATTGATGCTTTAACTTTGGGGAATCTACCTAACATGGAGATAAACTACCTTATTTGTTGACATTAAGTGTGTTTCGACCTAATTCTCCATTGTGCTCTTCCCAAGACTGTGAAATGTTGGCTCGGAGTCCGCAAACTTGCAGCTGCACGTGCCAACATACAGAGGATGATGTGTGGGACTCGAAGCTATCATTAATCACGGAGGCCTCACGCCTCTTCACGCAGTGCAACGCTGCACACAGATTCAGACACTAGGAAGCTGGATTGTCCTGATGAGAAGAATGTGGAGTAAAAGAAAAAAGGAAAGGTAACTATTCGGTTTGCCTCTAAAATGATTCAAGCCATGCTTGTCCTCTTGCCATCAGAAATACTGTTCATTAGAGGTGTCAATGTGTGCTAAGCATAAATCGCTCAACAAGTCCTCCAAACCATGCGATGATATCTGTAATTTATGTCAATCCTCTAATACGAGCCACAGGAGCGTTTTAGAAATTAGCGCCCCTAGTGGTGGCAGGAAATGCGACCAGAGAACGTTGTAACGTGATAATGTTGTGAAAGGGTCGCAGTTTGGTTGAGTTAAGGCACAACAAGTAGGGGAATTTAAAAAGCAGCCGTATCACACTGAAAGCTAATATTTTGTCAGTAGCAACCTACACCTGTCATCTGTCAGATACAGCTGCATTTTCAGCTTTGAACAAAACCATTCAGGAGTTATTACAGCAAGAGTGGGACGTGTTTAATGTTTCATCTGTTCCTGCTGGACGGGACGAATGAAACAGCATGCGGGGACGAATGAAACATACAGTTAAACTTCCCGCAACTTTAATATTTTACTGTATTTCATGGATGGTACATCCAAAAGGTGTTATTTCAGATTGTTTCAGGGTTATACGTCCAACTCCTGAACGGTTTTGTTCAGAGCTGAAAATGCAACTGTATTTGACAGATGACAGGTGTAGGTTGCTACTGACAAAATATCAGCTTTCAGTGTGATACGACCGCTTTGTAAATTACGTTTTAATTAAAAAGTGTTTCAATCTGTCCCGGCTCTCCCCTAGTTTTAGCTAACTATCTGAGCTATTTAGTCAGTAGTTTAGCTAACTATTTGAGCTGTTTAGTCTAGGGTGACCAGACGTCCCCGGTTTCCGGGGACAGTCCCCGATTTTGGTGACCTGTCCCCGGCTGGATCTGTCCCCGGTTTCCACTGTGACTGACAGACCCGATACTGGAATGAAAGAAAGAAAACTCTGACCAAACGGAGCCGATCGAGCAGCGCTGCTCAGAGCTCAGAGATGTTTTAGAAAGCCGTATTTTACCATGCTAAAATCACTGATTATTTACATGGAGTCTGGCGGAGATATGCTGCTCTATACACGCTAAAATCACTGATTATTTACATGGAGTCTGGTGGAGATATGCTGCTCTATACACGCTAAAATCACTGATTATTTACATGGAGTCTGGTGGACTTTTATGTTTTAAAAAAGGATCTTAATCTTTAACAGAAAGGTCAGCCTCCTTAGAAATCCTTTCCATAATGTTATCAGACACTTAGAATATTAATCTGAGTCTGTCAGCAGCAAAACGAGCACTTTATGAACGTAAATACAAGCTTAACTTCCATTAACTTCCATTGTAGCTTGTTTCTCTGCTGCCGACTGCAGCGATCTCGTTTCATACTGCATCAATGTCAAAGGAAAATCTTTCCTCAATAGTTTATATTGTATCCGATACTCAGCTCTAGGTCTAGTGTCCCCGTTTTAAGTTTTACAAAAAATAAAAACATGACGTGTTTTGGAGGTATTTACGCTTCTGAGCTGAAAATGTCCCCGGATTTAGTCTGAGACATCTGGTCCCCTTAGTTTAGTCAGTAGTTTTAGCTAACTATTTGAGCTATTTAGTCAGTAGTTTTGTATAACTATTTAAACTGTTTACAAAACTATCTATAGAATGTCAGAAAATGTGGATCAGTGTTTCCTAAAGTCCCAAAACAACGTCCTCAAATGTCTCGTTTTGTCCACAACTGAATATTATTCAGTTTACTGTCACAGAGGAGAGAAGAAACTAGAAAATATTAACATTTAACAAGCTGCGAACAGAGAATTCTTACTTATTTTTCATAAAGAAAATGACTCAAACTTATTAATAAATTATCAAATCGTTGGTGATAAATTGAGTGATGACTCCTCTCTGCAAATTCGGTGTGGAAATATGTCAAAATCTAGCTTGCTTGCTTATTGGTTATGTCAGCAGTCCCTCCCCCCCAACACACACACACACCACAGTAAGAATAATGTAAGATTTGAGTCAGATGTTGAGCTGATATTTTCGCCATGAATGTGTTGCTGCTCTTGCATTTATTGCTTCCCTAGGCTTTTTTTTTGTGCTCAAGCTTGGTGGGTGGGTTAGGTGCATCTCCGCTGAAACTGAAGACGGGAATTGAGAGTTTATTCATGAGTTTGGAAGTCGGTCTCGTCCTTGTGAGCACATCACTGCTGACTCTTTCTTTTTGGAGCGTATCCATACCACAAACACATTTGAGAAGACCACTTCTGCGTCCTCTTTGGGGAAAGGATAATGAATTCCTTTGTCAAGTAGGAGAAGGTGATTCACCTTGTTTTCAGAGATATAACAGACAACATTGGCACGGCGCTGGAGATGGAGGGCAGAGTTCACTGAAAGGACAAATGTGTTACAGAGGCCTGCTGCAGTGGGAGGGCATTCATTTACATTGAGTTAAATGAACTGATCTGTGATTAGAGAATTCACTTTGCATCTGAGTTGAATTTCGCCCTTAACTTATTGCTCTTTGCCTCACAGCAAGTTCCTCCTATTATAATAAGATTGTGAGATTGCTCATTATGAGCAAGAAATTTAAAATGAACGTAATAATAAATGGAAGGCTGACCCTTTGCACAAGCACATACAATCACAAATACTGCTAATATAATGCTTGCACTTAAGATTGCTTATATAATTAGCTATCAAAGGGTGCTTTCACACAGCTCTCCAGAATAACTCAGACCCATTAGTCAGCATTTTTTGCGCAAATGTGTAAGGTATTGATTATTTTCTGCGAAACGCTGCCTGAAGAATGCCACTTCTCAAACCCTTTTTTCCATCACATTCCCTTGCAAATTATATATAAAAAAAACAAAACCAAAGATGTCCCCTTAAGGACAGTGCTGGTCTATCAGTGTCCACAAGAGGGACTTTTGTCAGACGTTACTGTATAAAGCAACACCTTCAAACATGCTGGTGGTTCTAGTGTAGGGGGGAATGAACTATGATTTGTCATATTTGAGAAGTGCAAAGAAGGCAACACACCCTGGATTATAATTACCAGTCCATAGTGATGTTTGCACCTGCATTTTTCCATTTTCTGTGTGTGTTTTGATGTGTGATGTTTGGCCGGGGGGGGATAATAATGCATTTTGCTTTCTGGCAGCAGATGCTTGTGGTGTTCACATGAGAATAACACTTCCTTTTTGAGGAAATATTCTGAACAGGAGGTTAGTTGTGGGCAGCGGCGCTGACAGAAGGATCTGTCTGTTAGACACAGCACCCAGCAGCGCCGTCCCAAAACGGAGAGACCCCCCAACGATAGACAGACGTCATTATTAAATCTCAAGAAAAGATTTGGGATAAAAACACATCCAGCTACGAAGCTCAGGAGTACAAAGCCCCTAAAGGAGCATGGGGAATTAGTTTGCCAAGTACTGCTAACATAAGTAAAGTTTATGTATACAGCCCTTTTCAGAGATCAAAATCACAGTGTTTCACAATAAAATGGTATACAATCAATAAAAGACAAATACATTGGACAACATGGGTACATAAAATCAGACAGCCATTTAAAACCCTTGTCTGTCTACACTACCGGTCAAAAGTTTGGGGTCACTTCTACATTTCCATACCACTCCATTATAGACAGAATACCTGCTAATTTGGGTGGGGGGGCTGATCTTTAATGCAATATCTACATTGCCCATTATCAGCAACCATTCATCCAATGTTCCAAAGGCACATTCTGTGTACTAATCTATCATTTAAAAATAAAAAACTAGAAAAACATTGGAGAACCATTTTACTATTATGTAAGCACATAATGTAATCTTATTACTGCCCTGGTTAAAAAAACAATGCAACTGATCTCAGCTGGCATTCTGTCTACAATGGAGTGCAATGGGGATTTCTATGTGACCCCAAACTTTTGACCGGTAGTGTGTATCTAAAAGCTTGTTTGAATAACCAAATATTATGTGGCTAAAGAAAATATATTTCACATTCACAGCATGAAATTGCAGTTAGATTATCAGATTCCAGTTTGTTGATGACGCTATTAGGTACATTTTGTTGCGTTTTCAGGAAGATGAAAACCTCCTCAACAGCCATTCTGACTGGTACTCATTTTGGTTTCCAGTGAGCATGCGGAAGTATCTTTTGGTCACAAGAAACCAACATGAGTACCAGTCAGAAAAAACTACTAGTACCAGTCAGAAAGAAAGTATCTCCTGGGTGCCCGGGTAGGTCAGTTGGTAGAGTGGGCGCCCATACAGAGGTCTTACTCCTTGATGCAGCGGGCCAGGGTTTGACCCCAACCTGCAGGTCATTCCCCCCCGCTCTCTCCCCTTTCATTTTTTCAGCTGTCCAGTCAAAAATAAAGGCCTAAAATGCCCCAAAAATATCTTTATCCCTCATGTTGTCCTCATGTTGTCCTATATCAATGTTCTTTTTAACTACCCAAAATAACATGATTGATTCCACACAACGCTCTTTGGCAAGTACAAATCTCTACTTTCAGTCATTTTTCGGGTGTCTTATTCAATTTTATAACATTCGAAAAAAACATTGCAGTGTTTTTGAAATAGTATTGAGTAAAAGTTGACATATTCCAGTCTGTGATTATCATCAACATCCATTCCTTTAATTTTAGTCTCAATAATTCCTAATTTCTGCTTTTCTAACTCAAACATTAGGTATAATTTCCTATAAATGTGGTTTATTGATCATAAATTCCAAAAATAACAGTAGCTCAGTCTGTAGGGAGTTGGGTTGGGAACTGGAGGGTCACTTGGTTCAAGTCCCCGTATGGACCAAAAAGTACGGAGTGTGGATTGGTGGCTGGAGAGATGCCACTTCACCTCCTGGGCACTGCCAGGTGCTCTTGAGCAAGGCACCGTACCCCCCAGCCGCTCAGAGCGCTGGTTCGGCTGGCAGCCCACTCACTCTGACATCTCTCCATTAGTGCATGTATAGATCCTGAGCGTGTGTGTGTGTGTGTGTGTGTGTGTGTGTGTGTGTGTGTGGTTCAGGACTGTGTGTGATAACTAACAAAGTGTGGACACAGAATGTAAATTGTAATTTCCCCATTGGGGATCAATAAAAAGATTAAATTAAAATTAAAACTGAAGTTAATAGTGTTGAAAACTGGGATCAGAACATCTCTACTTGAACATCTCCATCTTCCCTGTCCCTGCTGAAGAAAAGCAGGCCCAAACCATGATGCTGCCACCAACATGTTTGACAGTGAGGACGGTGTGTTGAGGGTGATGAGCTGTGTTGCTTTTACGCCAAACATATCGTTTTGCATTGTTTCCAAAAAGTTTGATTTTGGTTTCATCTGACCAGAGCACCTTCTTCCACATGTTTGGTGTGTCTCCCAGGTGGCCTGTGGCAAACTTTAGACGAGACTTTTTATGGATATCTTTGAGAAATGTCTTTCTTCTTGCCACTCTTGCATAAAGGCCAGATTTGTGCAGTGTACGACTGATTGTTGTCCTATGGACAGACTCTCCCACCTCAGCTGTAGTTCTCTGCAGTTCATCCAGAGTGATCATGGGCCTCTTGGCTGCATCTCTGATCAGTCTTCTCCTTGTCTGAGCTGGAAGTTTAGAGGGACGGCCAGGTCTTGGTAGATTTGCAGTGGTCTGATACTCCTTCCATTTCAAAATGATTGCTTGCACAGTGCTCCTTGGGATGTTTAAAGCTTGGGAAATCTTTTTGTATCCAAATCCGGCTTTAAACTTCTCTACAACAGTATTACGGACCTGCCTGGTGTGTTCCTTGGTCTTCATGATGCTCTCTGCGCTTTCAACAGAACCCTGAGACTATCACAGAGCAGGTGCATTAATACAGAGACTTGATCACACACAGGTGGATTCTATTTATCACCATCAGTCATTTAGGACAACATTGGATCATTCAAAGATCCTCGCTGAACTTCTGGAGTGAGTTTGCTGCACTGGAAGTAAAGGGGCTGAATAATTTTGCACGTCCAATTTTTTATTTATTAAAAAAGTTTGAAATATCCAATAAATTTCGTTCCACTTCATGATTGTGTCCCACTTGTTGATTCTTCACAAAAAAATAAAATTTTATATCTTTATGTTTGAAGCCTGAAATGTGGCAAAAGGTCAAAGTTCAAGGGGGCCGAATACTTTCGCAAGGCACTGTAGATAGATTTAGATATTTATTGATCCCAATAAAATGGGAAATAATAATATAATTATAATAAATAATAATTATAGGAATAAAATATAAGAACAAATATTTGAATATATACAGGATGGGAATACAAAATGTGCAACTGCTTAAATAGTATGCTAAAATGTAAATAAACCAGTTGTGCAGGTTGCTGTTGTTAGCGGTATCCATCACTCCGAAAAGCCTAGAGTTGGCACACACCACTCTCATTTTGTTGTGACCTTGTCCAATTCCCATTTCTTAGAAAACATATGATTTAGACTGACCAAACTAGTGCTAGACCAATTTTATTGGCCAGCCAATATATCAGACCCGGCATTATTTCCAGACAGGCGTCTACAGGCAGCTCTGTGTTGCTGGAGACGCTGCAGGTCACGTGGAGACCATGCACTTGCCCCCCCCTGGCAGTCTTAAATTACAAATCAAGCACTTTATTTCAATGGCTACTTTTCAGGTGTATTGTTTTCTTAAATTATTTAAATGTGTTGACAAAGGACATTTTGTGATGTCCTGATTATATCTGTCTTTTAATATTCCAGCAAGCAACGCATCATCAGGGCTGTGTTGTAAATGTTGATAAAAGCCTTTTTTACCCTTGCACAGTTAACCATATGCAGTGCCCATCCATATGGGTGATATGAATGGAAGATGATTGCAGAAGTGACACTGATCTGTTTTTGTTTATTATTTTTTAAGAAGTTGCAGAACAGATTCCAAAAACAAATCCAGTGTGGCAGGGTTTACATTTTTATGTAAAAACGGTATCTGCTCCAAATATCGGCTCAAGAAAATCGGCAGCCTGTATCGGTCATCGGCTAACGCCGATGAAAAGAAAATCGGTATTGGCATCGGCACTAAAAAAATCCATATCAGTCGATCCCTAGACCAAATACTCACTGTCACATCAGCAGAATGGACGGTGTAATGTTTCAGTTTATTTTCTAAAGAGTGTCAAATTCATTCCTTCCTCGGTAGTATCTCAATGCATGGTGTTTTTCCTCAAACAGATGTCTGCATGACTTGACCATAACTGGAAAACTCAGGGGACCAGCATTCCTGGACGTGTATCCAATATGAGTAGCATAGCAGGGATATACATCTGGAGGCTGGAATGAAAACACACTGCAGTTCTGCTTCTTGAAACATTAGGACCCAAAACATTACATGAGAACAAGTTAATTGCTACACATGTTTCCACATTCTCCAGGCACTGCTGTGAGACAGCACTGAAGATTGAGCTGTTGCTCTGCAAAAGAAAAGAAACTAGAACATGTAGAAGCATGTAAATATAACACTCTAGTTTCAACAATATAGATATTTCTTTCAATGTATACTATATTCAGTGCCATTTTCTGGGGAAATGTAAACTACAGAGACAAATAACCTTAAGTGTCTTCATTTAAATCGAACTGCTGAAGCTTGATATTGTCTTTGAGTCGAGTAAAGGAACTAGATACTTGAGGTTTGGGTGAAAGCAAGTATAGAGAGATGAAGTCCCTCCTCTTCGGTGGACCCCCTAGGGACCTCATTTCGGAAAAGAAAACGAACGGGGAGAGACAAATAATGTTTTGATC
This sequence comes from Etheostoma nigrum, assembly GCA_029931835.1. Taxonomy (NCBI): domain Eukaryota; kingdom Metazoa; phylum Chordata; class Actinopteri; order Perciformes; family Percidae; genus Etheostoma; species Etheostoma nigrum. The sequence goes on along the minus strand of CM057241.1, from coordinate 3,383,142 downwards.
CCATTGGAATTTAGCCATGGATTACACATATTCATATGTGGATTACACTTATGATGTTCGTCAGTTTAAAAGATCATTTTGCAAATGGAGAAAGTCTGTTTGGTGTAGATTTGTTGTAGTACCACTTAGTTTTGTGTAATATTGCTGAGTGAACTACGTCTCTCGTCTCACGCAACATACGGTTGGATTTCACTTTTCCTCCAATATTATTATCAACATAATAAAGACACCTGGACTCGGTCCAGACCAAAAGCCATATTGGGCAAGACCAGTGGACGAGACCGAGACAAGTCCGAGTCCAAATGCCAGCGAGACCGAGACAAGTCCAAGACCATAGAAAAACGGTCTTGAGTCCAAGACCGGACTCGAGTACTACAGGGTTGCAATACCACTTAGTTTTGTGTAATACTGCTCAGTGAACTACGTCTCACACAATATACGTCCCCTTGCTTGATGCTCGGCATGTTAGCTAGCTAGCTTAGCCGTGTTCCACAACCCATGTAACGTTATCCTACCTGATGGGCTTTACCCAGCGTCTTCTACCAGCCAGGAAGCAAAAGAACGAGCGAGATCTGTTGCTCGTATGAGTAACGTTACATTTCGGTACGAAACACACAAACTACTTATGCGATTTTTAAAGTGTAAAGTCTAATTACGTATTTTAATTACGTACTAAAGGGCAGGGGACTCGTCATTAAGGGGTGGATCACCAGACGCCTCCCAATACGATATCATCACAATACTTAACGCCACGATACGATATTGGGATTTTAAACATATTGCAATTTTCTGCGATATATTGCAATTTATTCAACATTTTTTCCAACTTCTGATTTTTTTCCTAATTTCAAATGACGTCCCCAAAAGGAAACTTATCAACATCTGTTTCATCTAAAAAGAAACATTTCTCGGTTTGTTCATATAACTTGTTATATAATGTTATTGCTGCAAAGTGGGACAAACTGACCAACACGTATATAATATGCAATATATAATAAAAGATTGATACTTGGCGCCTGTGTATTGTTACAGAATTGCCATTGAAAATATTGCGATACTATGCTGTATTGATTTCTATGTGTGGCAATAAAAGTAGAGGGGAATACATGAATGCATTTAGATTTAAAAAGCAATACTTGCATGTAAACAAGTTGTTGACGAGTCTCGAAGCTCGAGTCCAAATCAAGTCTGAAGTCTTTTGGGTCGAGTGGCAAGTCTGAAGTCAGCTGTTTGCACAACTCGAGTCAAAGTCTCAGACTCGAGTCCGAGTCTCAGACTCGAGTCCCCTTCTCTGGGGCCTCCACCTCTGTATTTCCTTTTCAATGTTGCTTGCACCACTCCTCATGTTAAGCATAGACACATAATTGCAATCAGTTTCTGTGTTAAAGCTCAAAAAGTAACTTATAATTTTAAAAAATCGCTGTTTATGGACAGGATGCATTAGGTTAAAGTTTTAGGTGGGGCATCCAAATGCAATACTCTCCTCCACAGCGCTGTGGAGGAAGGTCTGGCAAAGCGAGACTACTTGGGGAATGACCTGCTTAGTGTTTTTCAACTGCAGCTGACGGAGCTACAAAGGCTTCTTTTACAGGCAAAGATTTTATCCAGTCAACAAAACAAATAACTAAATAATAACCTGATCTTTGATGCAATCACAAAGGGTTTTTGAATGATGTATTTTTCTCCAGATGATATACAGGTAAAGCTTCGGGATACATCAGGGAGTATTTGTTGTTGTTGTTGTGAGTCTCATCATCAGACTTCTGAATTGGGTTTCCTTTAGAAAGCCTCCGTGCTGCTGAAGTGTCCGTGATCAACACACTGAACCTCAGCTCCGTTCTCTAGCTGTTCTGCTCTTTTACCTTCCTGCAAGACAACTGAAGGGACTTATTTCTCATTGGGGAATTTAAAAGGATGTTACTGACCCAGATCAGGAGGAGAAAAATACAATAGTTTTTAATATTGTGTGTGTGCTTGTTATGTTTGTTTTTTTGCACAAGTCTTCTGTTGCACGCAGCTAAATTCTGATTGGAAACATTTTTAAATGGAAAATGCTTTTGAAGTACAATGGTGGAAAGTATTGTCCACTTGTGTAAGCCAGGCTGTTGCAGATACATTTCAAATGCATTCATTTATCAAACCCATGCTTTTCTCAGAGCCCCGTGGATCTCAATATCATTCCCATGCTTCATCTCACCTAATCGTGCAGTGGCACTTTGTCATTCGCTGTTTGAAACACACTTGCCGTCTATTAAGTTATGCAACCCGTTCTCACTCCCAACTCGTCAAACTCTTGCTCTTGGTCAGCGGCTCTCAGCGTCAGAGACGAGGCACCTTATAGCGTCCGGATGGATCTCACTGGGCAGAGCAACCGTCCGCTCGACCGAGGCGCTGTGAGAGGACGGAGTATTAACAGCAATCACGTAAGGAGGCAAAGTTTTAGTTTTTAAGCTATAATATTTCACTGCTGAAAAAAGAGGACACTAAACTATAGGACAATGAATTAGAGGATACTGAACCAAAGGACACTAAACTAGAGGACAATGAATTAGAGGATACTGAACCAAAGGACACTAAACTAGAGGACAATGAATTAGAGGATACTGAACCAAAGGACACTAAACTAGAGGACACTGAATTAGAGGACACTGAGCCAAAGGACACTGAATTAGAGGACACTGAATTAGAGGACACTGAGCCAAAGGACACTGAATTAGAGGACACTGAATTAGAGGACACTGAATTAGAGGACACTGAGCCAAAGGACACTGAATTAGAGGACACTGAGCCAATGGACGCTGAGCCAATGGACGCTGAGCCAATGGACGCTGAATTAGAGGACACTGAATTAGAAGACGCAGAATTAGAGGACGCAGAATTAGAGGACGCAGAATTAGAGGACGCAGAATTAGAGGACGCTGAATTAGAGGACGCTGAGGCAAAGGACGCTGAGCCAACGGACACTGAACCAAAGGACACTAGAGGACACTGAATTAGAGGACGCTGAGCCAAAGGACGTTGAACTAGAGGACACTGAACTAGAGGACACTGAACTAGAGGACACTGAGCCAGAGGACACTGAACTAGAGGACACTGAGCCAAAGGACACTGAACCAAAGGACGCTGAGCCAAAGGACACTGAACCAAAGGACACTAAAGTAGCGCATGGCTATTTTCCAACCATGTATTTTAAGAACTTTAGAAAAATCAACAATTTGGACTTATATTTAGGTTTATAGTGGCAGCGCCCTCTCGTGTGTGTCCGTGTGTGTGTCCGTGTCCGTCCGTGTCCGTGTGTGTGTGTGTGTCCGTGTGTCCGTGTGTGTGTGTCCGTGTGTGTGTCCGTGTCCGTCCGTGTCCGTGTGTGTGTGTCCGTGTGTGTGTGTGTGTCCGTGTGTGTCCGTGTGTGTGTCCGTGTGTGTGTCCGTGTGCCCGGAGGTAAGGTAACATCAGATTTAAACCAAGACCGTTTTTCTAAATCTTTTCTTCTTCTACTTTTTTCTTTATACATAAACATAGACGTGTTTAAAACCCTTACATTCTGTTTTTATTATAATTAAACCAGAGAACGTAACTTGTATAACCTTGTCACATTGTGGATTTATTTTGGGTCTTTTATATGAAGCAATCTAGATTATATTAAGCTTTGTCATTCAGCGTACAGCATTAAGACAAGCGGATGGAATATATGTCAGTAAAGATTTAGTAAAACCTCAATTCATGTCATCAAATTACATTTTTAACTCTCATGGATTTGAGATAATTTGAGATAATTTGTATAATTCCCCTTTACATACCACCCCCTTGGCACATGCTTGCGTCTGTGCATTAACACTTCAAACACACACACACACACACACACACACACACAAGTGTGTCTCACTATCTTTGTGGGGACCAGTCATTGACATAATGCATTCCCTAGCCCCTTACCCTAACCTTAACCATCAAACCTAAATGCCTAACCTTAACCCTTACCCTAACCTTAACCATCAAACCTAAATGCCTAACCTTAACCCTTACCCTAACCTTAACCATCAAACCTAAATGCCTAACCTTAACCCTTACCCTAACCCTAACCATAACCTAATTCTAACCCTGACCCTAAAACCAAGTCTTATTCCTCAAACAGCCCTTTAAAGTTATGGGGACCAGCATTTTGTCCCCACAAAGCTGTCAGGACCCCATAAGTATACAGTATTCCCAGTTTTTGGTCCTCACAAATGTAGTAAAACATGGTACACACACACACACATACACAGCAGGCTAAATCCCAGTGCCTGTACCTTTTTAGAAGGAGCCTGTCTGTATGCAGCATGCAGTCGTACCTAGGCTGTGTTCCCTTCGCCCGGCCATCTGGTTTCAGTTCAGACCCATCTGGATCTGTCTCCAGCCCAGGCATCTCAGGAATACATTTTGGAGGGGTGCCCACATCCGTTCACACAGACAAGTGTTTTCAATTACTCAATTTTAAATGTCTCTAAAAACCCAGTGATTGTGCTTTTTTTTCCTCCAAAGCTGTAGTGGTGGTAAACAGAACTTTAAAAGAGTTGCTTCGTAGGGAGATTGACCCGTTCACGAGACATAGACCGAGTTACACCTTGATGGATGTCAGGAGCGGGAGCACGGCTGAACGAAGCACAACCGCAGCTGATCTCATAGACTTCCGGGATCACAACACATACTTGTTTGCTGATTTCAGAGCTACCGCAAAATATCTTCTCGGCCGACATGAAGCAACCGGAGAGCTGAGAAGTGATGAGAACCATGCAAAGATCTCATCTCGTATTGTAACTGACGGGATGGTCCCACTCGCTCCCACAACCCAAAGGACCATGTTAGCTTTATGTTTAGCTGAGGTTTGTATCATTAAACCCAGACGATGTTTTAGGTCTAAAGCAATTTATCAGTTTTATACGAACCCTGGGCTCACTTTACAGTAATTGATATTGATGAATTTCTAAATCATGTTACATCAGTTACAGATTTCTTAATCGTAAATTATGGCCATTGCTTATTCCAATGTGCTGCAATAATACAGGGATTAAATGTTTTGGATTCTTCTAAGAAACATTCTGATCTACTTTTTATATTGTCTGTTTTGATAGACAATGTACGGAAAGAACAGACGACAACGATAGCAAGTAAACCAACCTGCAGCCAAACTAGAGCTGCAGCGGTTAAAACGAATTGCTCACTATTTTAATAATCGATTTAATCAAGTACTTTGTCTTGTCAAAAATGGCAGAAAATGCTGTTTCCAGCCTCTCAAATATGGAGATTTCCTGCTCTTTTCTGTTGTGTATATCATCTTTGGGCTTTAAACTGACCAAACAAGACATTTAAAGCGTCTCCTTGCCTAAGACTTTGAGAAACTGGAACAGACATTTTCACTATTATCGGACATTTTGCAGACCAAACTAATTTATATAATTGGCAGATTAATCAATAATGACTTTAATCATTAGATGCATCCTTAAATGAAACCAAAGGTTTCATGCATCATGACCACATCCTCACACATTAATCCCTCCTGATGAATTCTGCTGTGTCAGAGTGACACTATTTAAAAATGTAATGACTTCTACTGTATGACTTCCTCAGGATGTCCACAGGCATGTACTGTCTTTCACACGGCTGCGTGATGAGGTCTATAGTGAAACATTTGTACATTGTCACAGGCGGTGGCAGTTAACCCAAAGGAAATACTGCCCCTTTTTTCAATTTGCATGCTAATACCGCTGCAGATTTAATCTGATATGAGCTGCACAGTGGTAGCCCTCATATAAATTCCCCATCAGGCATCCAGTCCAATCTATCTTGCATTAGTCCTGCAGCCGATCCCAGCGTCACATTGTTGCACATTGCTCCTTCGTCTTTGTCCTTTTATTTGTGCATATAAAACAAAAAAAGAAGAAATATACAGTAACATAAGAAAATACACAAGTAATTTCAAAAAATCTGAAAACAACCTGATGGCTTGTAAAATGTAAAAGGACCTAACATTCAAACTAAAGAGAGCTGTACATGCTTGCCAAATGGACAGAAATGGGTTTAAGGAAAGAAAAGAATAGACATTGCAGACAAGGGTACTAAAGACAAAAAAAACAAGGAAGAAAAATAAATTAAAACAATTTTTACACCAGTCCTCCGAACCATTCAAGGATATCGGTCGTTTATTTCTCCCCTCTAATACGACCCACCGAAGCGTTTCATATATGCGCCCGTAGCCAGAGGCGGACTTACCATTAGGCAAAGGTAGGCAATTGCCTTGGGCCCCAAGCAACCAAGGGCCCCCTAAAACACCTCATAAACTTATGGTTACGATTTGTTGTCTTACTTTTCACCAATTAATTATATCTCTAAACATTGATGCGCTAAAGTGATATCCGATTGTTACATTGGACTATTCCATTATCCTACTGCGCATCTGCGTGTGTGTTTGTAAACAAACGGCTCAGCATGCTGTTAGCTGGAGGCTACAGACGGCTGGAAAATGAAGCGAACTTACCGAAGTGGTTCTGAAAAAAGGAAGAAGCAGAACGTTTTTAGAAAAACTTCCAAAGGTAACGACCTTTAACACGACGGCTACTGACAACATTAACATTAAAGTTACTAAAGAGCAGCAAGAAGCCGGTGCTTGCGCTAGCAATGCTAACACTGATGAAGAGGAGTTACCCACCGGCAGTGTCAGCCCAGGTTGCTGTAGTGAAGACTGGAGAAAAGTTACAAGCACGTCTTTCTCAGATAAATAAGGACTGAAAAGGGGGAGAACAAGGGTTGTGGAGGGCGCAATGCCTGTGTTTGCCTTAGGCCTCAAAATGACTAAATCCGCCCCTGCCCGTAGAGGTGGCAGGAACTACGTCCTCAAATCTAACCCAGAGACCGTAACGGTGGCGGTGTTCAACGCGTCTTTAGGGTTGTGAAATTCGAGGTCCAATGCCTAACCCCAACCAATCAACCACTATGGCCACGCCAAGGCCTCCCGATCTCCGGAGTGAAAGTCCTGTGCTTGACTCGGCGGTCCTATTATCCGTCATCTTACTTCTTGCTTTGCGCTTGTCATAATTTCTACGGCCACTAGGGGACGCCGCTACTATGACGTTAAAACTCCAGGGTAACATAAGTTAACGCTTCATATCTCTTTCCTGGTTTTAAGTGTTGGAAAAAGTTAGGCTAGTAAACTAACTCAAAAAATGGCAATCCAGAGCGCCTGGGGAGCTCACCTGGTAGAGCATGCGCCCATATACAGAGGCTCAGTCCTTGACGCTGGCCTGTGGCCCTTTGCATGTCATTCCCCCCTCTCTCTCTCTTCTTTCACTGCTAAACTGTCTTGTCATAATAAAGGCCTAAAAATGCCCAAAACATCTTTTAAAATGGCAATCCAGACGATTTTTTGATAAAAACATGAAAATCAGCGTATGACATCTTTTTTTTTTTTTTTTGGATAACATCAGTTTGGGTTTTAAATTGTAGCCCAGGTAACAAACATTTCATTTAAGCCATATCGGGTCATCACAGGCCCAACACAGATCACTTCGACCACAAAGGTGAACACAGGTAAATGTTGTTTTTTGTTTTCTACGTGGGTAGATCTCTTTGCAGTCTGTCCACTGCGGTTAGATCGATTTCCAGGAACCAGTACATTAATGCATGAGTTAGAAAATAATAGAAATTCTTTGTGGAGGCTTTGTTGTCTTCTCTATGTGTGTGTGTGTGTGTGTGTGTGTGTGTATGTGTGTGTGTGTGTATTGCTGAAAAAGTCCATAAAGTCACATACACCAACAAGTCTCACCATGACACTAATCCCCATGTTGTTAAATGTGTTTTATATGCAGCTTTTATTCTGAAGGGCAGAACTGAACGGAGCTGGAGATCTGGAGGATCATTGTGGTTTTGATTTATGATGCTGGAGTGTTTCTCAACGGGTCTTGCGGTATTCATCGCATCTCTGCGTAATCTATAATCAGAGTTATGGACATAGCACTCCATCAAGAGCCCTTCAACATCGCTCCGAGAATGTGGACTTGGTAATTGAATTTGAACATAGCTTACGATGGGAACATAAGCCAGATGCCAGGATGTTTATGGCATTGTTGCTTTGTGGGCAGCAGTGTACACAACCTACGCAGCCAAATTTTCCATAGCCAGTGCATCCTTATGGTCACAAACATCCAGTAATGGACTATGTGTAAGCTGTGACATGCATCGTGTACATTCATTACTGCGCTGTGTCAAATTCTGGAGAAGAAAACATGATTGACTATTGTTCTTGCTCAAATCAAATGTGTCTTTTTAAAGAAAAGGGAGCGAGAGAAGAGGGACGACATGCAGCAAAGTGCCGCAGGTCAGACTCAACCCGGGCCTTTCAGACCTACCTGGTCCAGATTTTCAGACTTTTCAGCTTGATCTGAGCCAATATTAGAGGTGTGAGACGTCCTTTTCCTCTTCAGCTGTGTGGGCGGAGTTAGCAACGGCTTTCAGCGGCACGGCTGCCGGGAAAGCTGCTCTCGTGTATCCTCGATCATAGCTCCTCAGAGATCCCTCCTCAATCCTTGCTTCTCGATCCTCGGGGGCAGAAATACGAGCTTTGAGACGGCGAAGGCGGACCAGAACAACTTCCGATTCAAGCGAGGAGATATCAAATAAGAAAAGCAGCGCAGGTCTCGATCTTAATCTTAATGAGGGATACATTAAACATCGCTCTCCACCACGTCATCAAAACACCAAATGAGAGAATATTTTTCGGTGTTATACAAGCTTATAAACACCTTACTGACACACTTTGCGTCAAACCCAGAATTTCTCGAAATATAGTACATATTGTCGTGATTTACTGCCAATACTGATGTTCAGTGCTGCAGGTTTTGTTGAATCTAGACATAGGTAAAGCGTTAATGGCAGAGCCCCGTTCATTCCTATGAAGGTTGCTCAGTGGCACGTGAATAGCAAAAAATCAGCCTAAAAAATTACCCGGATGACCCATAAAGCAGGCGCTACTTCCGGTTTAGCGCTCCGCTAAATTGAATGGGGATAAAATGAGTTCATTCATCTTCTAGATTCTAGATTTTGCAAATGTTATCGGACAGGATTGATCAAATTTTGATAGTGAAACAACTCATTTTGTGGGGAGAAGTGACGTTCAAAGAAAAGTATCCACTTTTACAAGGCTAAGCTTAGCTAGCTCATAATCATTTTGTCTCCTTTCGCTGTGTGTTGCGTTTAACTTGAGAATGAGACTAAGCTGGCCTGGATCAGAGCAAACTTTCCTACCTAAGAGGGGTTGTGCTGTGTTGATCTGACTCACCCAGCCGTTTGCTGCTGGCATCGGTCTCTCCTGCCCTCGGGAGACTGCCGCTCAACGTCCGTGTCAGCTTTCCAGCATCCTCCCCGTCGTTGCCGTCGTCAACAGGCCAGCCACGTTCTCATTGTTGTACTTCAGGTTTTAAAAGGTGTATTTACTAAAGTTGTGGGGACATAAGAATTGCCCTTCAGCATCTTTGTTTTCAATAATGCTCTCTGTGTGGTTTGCGCCTTCCTGAAATACTCTCCCATATGAATCTCATATCTCCCACCTGCCGGTCCAGCCGGGTTTAACCCTCATGTTGACCTCGGGTCAAATTGACCTGTTTTCCTATATCAATGTATTTTTTTATTTCCCCAAAATAACATGATTGATTCCACACAACGCTCTTTGGCAAGTACAAATCTCTACTTTCATTAATTTTGGGGTGTTTTATTCAATTTTATAGCATTTGAAGAAAAAAATGTAAGTGTTTTTGAAATAGTATTGAGTAAAAGTTGACATATTCCAGTCTGTGATTATCCATTAACATCCATTCCTTTAATTTTAGTCTAAATAATTCCTAATTTTCTAACTTTTTCTTTGCTTTTCTAACTCAAACATCAGGTATAATTTCCTAGAAGTTAGTGTTACGTAGTGTTGAAAAATGGGACAAAATCATAAGAAAATGTTAAACATTGATCAAAAAGCATCATCAAAAGTGTTGATTTTTGATAGGAAGACAACACGATGGTTAATCAGCTTCACACAAACACACCACCTCGTGTCACATGTCCTTACTGAGCCTATGACTACTACTACGTATCACCCCTGATTTACAGACGTCTCTGGGGGGAAAATGTTTTTAGGCCCCATGGCATCACATGACGGACACGGAAGTTTTAATTTCACAGTTTGGCCGCTGTGTCAAATTAGCTTCAAAGCCCGGTGCACTTCCCGGGGGCCTACTTGTTAAAACAGCGTCTCAAAGATGAGGATTTTGCCCTCAGAAGTAGGAACCACGAATCAAACCAACATTCACAGACTATACACGTAAAAGGTGAGAGGCTGTGGTGATCAAAAGGCTATAAGCAAACACCACTTACAAATACTTTGAGTTACAAATAAGCTGGAAACACAAGGAACATGCAGCTCCTTGCACAGCATCTTGCGCCCACTGTAGCTGACTCTGCAGCCACCTCTGCACACAGTGGTTTGTCATTAACTGTTGTGCTTTTATCAATTCTTTTTCATTGTTCTGTTTATGCATCCGAGCTGCTTTAGCTAAATGTGTGGGTTTCCCTTTCCCAATGCTCAATTAAGATTGATTACATAACTTGTTTTTGGATTATGCCAAGTGTTTATGAGAAGAGATTTTAATACAATGCGGGTAATTACATAAGGACAATTATTCACTCAAAGGCAACAAACTCCTTATATACACTGCTGCAGTGATGTAGCCATGTAAAGCAAACCCTTGACCTGCCTTTTGCAAAATTTGAGCTTGAAATAAAAATGGCAAGCAGAGTCTTAACCAAGCCACAGCCCACTTGTTTCATGGCAGACACCCGAACCAGACAACCGCCGCAATGGATAATGATGAAAAGCTTCAGGATTTGTAGTAAAAGTGCTGTGCATCCTCGTTGAAATACAGCCTCCATGTCCTCCATGTCCAGAGCAGCTTGGCCCGAGCGCTGTGAGTGAGTGAACGCAGATGGGAGAGATGCCCAGCAATGGAAAACAGGGAATAAACTAGCTTAATGAAAGCATCATGGCACAGTGAAAAGCCAGTCTAAGCCATCAGTGAGAATGCCCCGGGGGTAGGAAGATGGGCTGGTGTGCGTGCTGGGGGCTGGAAGCTTGCCGACATCCAGGAGCTCGCTGTTGGCCCTCTGTGGGCTCATGGCAGTCCGCTCTCTCACCATACAGCCCCTCCTGGGAGCAGCCAGAAAGCTGATATGCCATGTTACAAGATGTTAGGCTGATTGGCCCGAGGAACCATGTAACATATATTACAAAAAAAATGTGATGCTTAGTTGAAGATGGCAGCGGCCCAAGTTTGTCTTTTATACATAGAGTTGCATCTGCATGCAATGTCCTTCACATTTTCACTCCCAGCGTATCAACAGGAACACTTAGTCAGGTGAACATGGCATAGTACACACAGATATAAGCTAGCAGGTTGTCGAGCACCTCTTTAATCCAATGATCGTGTGTGTGTGTGTGTGTGTGGGCGTGTGTGTGTGTGTGTGGGCGTGTGTGTGTGTGTGTATGTGTGTGTGACAGTGCCCCTGGAATACCAAAAATGTCTGACAGAGTTAGGGGGGGACAGTGTGTGCTTGTCAGAAGGTTGTCAATTTGGGGCAAGACCAGAACATATGAGTATGGTTGGCAGGGGACTGGTTACACCTGTTATAGGTGACCCGGTGGGGTATATTTTAGACAATTTTGTGTTTTGTGTAGTGAACTTTATAAAGGACCTTGCATTGGTTTAGGCCATGCCAAGCGTATATAGAGGAAGAGTGGACCATAGCCGAAGCATGATCCCATTGTCACAGTCAGGTCGTCCTCCCTCGCAGCTTTCGACAGAATCCGAGGGTTCACAGAGATCGAGCCTAGTGAGTCATAAAGTACAGAAATGCACTTTTTGCGGTAGGGGGTCTGTCGCCTGGAGGGAGTCAGTCAGGGTTTTGGAAAATGGGGGATAGCTTCTTGACAAAGTCTCTAATCTGAAAAAAGCGGAAGATGTGTGCTATACCATCCTTGTATAGGTCCTTAACGCTGATAATGGCATTACTATGCCAAGCCAAATTTGTGAAATCCATGAAATAATAACCTTTTCTCATTACAAACAATAAAAATAATAAAAAATAAAAAAGATGATGGGAATTATTTCAGAAACGTTGTAACTATCTATGATTGTTTGATTGCTAACGTTAGCTCAAAACACCATTCAACTGACAGCCTTTGTTGTGTTTGATTGCTAGCTTGTAGCTAAGCTAGCAGTCATTTCAAAAACGTTTTAGCTAACGTTAGCTAACATTAGCTCAAAACGCCATTCAACTTGTAGCCAGCAGTGAATAAACTTTATTAAGTAGGTCCATTTTTACTGTATTGACGATACAGAAGTCTCTCGTTAGCATCTTGTATGCTACATGTTGCAATGTGACGCATGCACGACTCACATCTGCACTCGACTCACATTGAGGAGTGACAGACGGCCTCATTTTTTTTCAATGGATAATGGAGGATAAGTGATTTGCAGATATGTAGCCAATGCCGAGCAGACAAAAGAAAAAGCAATTTAATTTTAGTTGGACTTTGAGGGTTATATAACTCTCATTCACAGTCCTAGACCTTATTCAGGAAGAGAAAAAAAATCTAACATCTATTAGTCCCTGTCAACAGCCTTTTAATTTAGTGTACTTGGTATTTATTCTGCGACTATAAATAACATATGTCAATAGAAGCCATTTTTCCCTCTCCACAGGGTGCGAGCGACCTTCGTGATGAAGTTAACTAAGGCGCCAGTGCACAATGCCACTATTCACTACTCGCTGCCATCTCATTTTAACAGATAGTTTCACAACCTACCTCATCATCCATCGATACAGTATGCATGCATTTCATTTTTCTAGAAAGCACAAGACTGTATGGTTTCACTTGAACTTTATTCAAAGAATGGGTCTGGGGTGTCCCCAGATTTGTAAAGACATGCTCTTTAAATCGTTCACCCCTCACACCAACAATGTATTTATATAAAATGAATTTACCCCCGTTTTTACTTCTACTTCCCACAACCGTAGGCTCTCCAGCAGACATGTGGATGGGTTTGCGGTTCACAGGAAGGACAGTTGTGCATTGTCTCAGAGAGAAAGTAATGTTCACCAAAACATATGTTAATTGTTAGTCATATGGGAAGAAGATATTAGTAGGATTGTCCTTTTGTAAATTGATTGAAGATTGAGGGACTAAATCCAAAAAGGTTCAGGCTGAAATCCTGCAAGAGCCAACACTGTGTCTATCAACGGTGTCCTGTCAAACTGTCTTTCACTCTTAGAGCCACAGAGCCTTTTCACTCTTTGTAAAAATGTATAAGCCAAGTCAGCTAAAAGCCTTAAATGTAAATGTAATAGTTGCTGTCTGTGAACGGTATGGGGCGTTTTCACTCTCCATCTATTCAATGTCAACTCCACTGACAGAAAAGCCATTTACAACCTCCAAATATATCCTTCATCAACTGGCAAAGACGGGGAAGTTGCCATGCATTTTCCACGGATCCATCAGGAACTGAATCAAACTGTGAGAGCCGGAGAAGTGCAAACATGGCAATGCTGGGTCCCAGCCTCTCTTCTTTGTCAGCAGGGCGGATATTAACACCCAAATAGAAGATGGGGCAGATGAATTAAAAGGTGACACGCACAGAGAAAAGATGCATTCAGGAAAGACACAGTTTGAGGACTCAATCCTTTTTTTTCCTCTTATCACTCATCTCTACCTTTAGCTTTACTGTAGCAAAGGGATTTAGAGAACGGCATTATGGAAATGTACTTATGTTGATTAAGACTATGGATATATTGATGAGTGCAGATTTAAAGTGTAAGAGCAGGTGTTTAGACACTTACCAACATGATCTTATGTGTAATGAATGGCAAGAGGTGGAGGGATACAAAGCACGTACAGTTGTAATTAGTGAATGTTTTGCTGTTTGGAGATTCATCATCTCTCAGTGCGACGTACCGACTTCAGTGGACATACTTGATCAGGAAGTTAAAAACATGCGTCTAGTGGCTTTGGCGCATATTCACAACATCTTTCGGGCTTTACATTAGACCTGTTTTGGAAGGTTTGAGACCGGTTTCCTCCTTACTGTCCACAAGCATTACATGTAGAAGAAAGGGGACGAGAGAGTCTTGCGTGGCTGGTGTGTATGTGTGAATCAAAGGGAAAGTAAATGAGTGCTGTGGGTTTTTTTATGAGATATTTTCTGTAGCACTTTGGTCTCGTGGGTTTATATAACTTTGCAGTGTAAACCACATCGAACACTCGCAGTGAGCGGGACGAATAACCAAAACAAGAGGGTCCCTTATAACCTTTCATGTCAGCATTCTTGGCAAATCCATGTTCACTTCCCTGAGACATTTAAAATGTCTGCTGCCCAGTTGGAGCTATGATGCATTCATTGGCTCACATATTGCCCGGGAGCACACAAGTAGTGCTAATTTCAATGCACTTTAACAGTCATGATCATAGATTTAATAGGTTTAGGTGTGTTTGAGCTAGGCAAGTGTGTGTACTGTCTCTGCTCCTACATACCAAAAGTGTCCAGAAAGGGTTTGATAAGTTCACGTCACTGCGAAATTGATGATCTCAACTCTGACCTGTGCGTTCAACATCCTCAGTAAATTATTAAAGATTAACAGTCTCCCGCAGAAATGAACGCAGCGTTCTCTCCTGGTATTTGTGAGTGAGTATGTTTGCATTCTTGTCTAGGATGACAGATAAACTGGCTTTGCTAGCATGGAAAGCAGCTCTGAAGAATGGTTTTGTGCACAGTGGGGAATGTGTAAACCACAGTGTCTGCAAATGTCCTCACTGGACCTCGGTTACGTCTGCTGGGTCCTTGCGGTTTCAACATGGAACGGTTTACATACGCAGCTGGCAGCACAGCAGGCCAGCAATATTAGATTTTGTACTGAAGCAAGTGGATTCTCCTCATATAATTTATATATAATATTAATAAGCATATTACAAGTGTAAAGAGAAAAAATGTAAACAAGAAATGAGACCCAATAACAGTAAAATGAACAAGCAAAAAAACTATAAAATTATAATAATAATGAAAAATGAAAAACCGTAAAACATCAGTCTAAATGAGACTGTCCTCCCCCCGAAAAACGCCCTCATAGGTCGTTTGTTCAAGCAGCAATTACGACCTACACACATATAGATACACGACATGGTTCGGGGAAAATCTATTTCCCATCGTCTGGACTGTGTAGTCTTTGTTTCCTTCAAATATATTAACTCTCATATTGTCCTTGGGTCAAATTTGACCCGTTTTCAGTAATTTATTTTTTTGGGCACAAAAAATGGGCCGTCAAAATAACCACTGAAAATGTCAACAATAAAAATATCAAAAAAGCACCCACAACATTGAAAAGAGACAAAAATGTCAGAGAAAGCGATAATAATGTTGAAAAAAAGTGACCAAATGTTTTTGTTTCTTTCATGGTTGACGGGAAGACAACACAAGGGTTAAAAAAAACAAAATAGTATTAATGTGCATAAAGAAGCCAAGAAAAGATGGAAAAATCTCCAAAATGCATCAAATGAGAGATTAGACATTCGTATTACATGTCACAAAAAGTTAGATTTTATTTCCATCATTTACACTTTCAAAATAACAGAAAACAAAAAAATGGCGTCTGCAAAAGTTTGGGCACCCTGCAGAGTTAATGCCTTGTACCCCCCCCCCCCATTTTGCAAGTATCACAGCTTGGAAACACTTCTCGTAGCCAGCCAAGAGTCTTTCATTCTTGTTTGAGATATCTTTGCCCATTCTTCCTTCCAGAAGTCTTCCAGTTCTTTGAGATTTCTGTGGTGCCCAAACTTTCGAACCCCACTCTATAGTCTTGCATTGCCAGATCTGTCTCCACGGCGCTGTGGAGGACGATCTGGTTAGTCCACACAGCCTTAAGGGATGGGAGTAAAACGTGAGCCAAGGCTCCTCTGCAAAATAGCCTCTGGAAGGAACTTGTTTTGGTGGAACATGTGTACGCTCAACGGGTATTTTAGTCGAGAAACAGAAAACTCTGATTGGACTGATAGTCTAGCTAGCTGTCTGGATTTACCCTGCAGAGATCTGAGGACCAGGTAACCATAGTCCTCAGATTGGACAGATAGTCTAGCTAGCTGTCTGGATTTACCCTGCAGAGATCTGAGGACCAGGTAACCATAGTCCTCAGATTGGACAGATAGTCTAGCTAGCTGTCTGGATTTACCCTGCAGAGATCTGAGGACCAGGTAACCATAGTCCTCAGATTGGACAGATAGTCTAGCTAGCTGTCTGGATTTACCCTGCAGAGATCTGAGGACCAGGTAACCATAGTCCTCAGATTGGACAGATAGTCTAGCTAGCTGTCTGGATTTACCCTGCAGAGATCTGAGGACCAGGTAACCATAGTCCTCAGATTGGACAGATAGTCCAGCTAGCTGTCTGGATTTACCCTGCAGAGATCTGAGGACCAGGTAACCATAGTCCTCAGATTGGACAGATAGTCCAGCTAGCTGTCTGGATTTACCCTGCAGAGATCTGAGGACCAGGTAACTCTTGTGTGATTTCGTTTTGGCAGCAGAAGAGGGATCTTCAAAAAAAGAACCAGAGGAAAATCTCTCAGCAGGCATAGGTATCTACATAATGTTAATGACATGTTCGTGACAGTGTCATGTCACTCTTATGTAACCGGCCTTTTTAATACAGTGTCAAAATATGCGTATAACTTGAGCACTGTGGAAAAATCCTCCAGAGGTGTCACGGTGCCACTTTGAGAAGCTGGTATATTTCAAAGAAGTGTTATATTGCTGCATTTACTCTATTTTGCAGACTAAACGTGAGAATTAATGACTTTAACCCTTGTGTTGTCTTTCCGTCAACCATGAAAAAAGAACATTTTGGTTACTTTTTTTCAGCATTATCGCTTATTTCCCCACATTCTTCCTATTTTTTCAATGTTGTGGGTGCTTTTTGATGTTTTTTCTAAAGTTTTAATGTTGACATTTTCAGCTCTTATTTTGACGGCCCATTTTTTGCAAGGGGGGAATGTGCTTTTTCTTTTTTTCTTTTTTCTTTTTTTCTTTTTTACTGAAAACGGGTCAATTTGACCCAAGGACAACATGAAGGTTAACCACAGTCCTCAGAAATCCACCGGAGGTTAGAACGCCAACTCAGAGAGGAAGGGGACGGACATCCGGCCAAAATGAGAGACATCCGACGGAGTTTACGGCGGCAACGGAGCGATCATACAAGTGAAATGTCGTCAGTATGGACTACAGATTGCATGAAAATAGGGAGTGCGTTCCACAGTGTCGGCGTCACCGCCTATCAAGCACGGGCACCTTTTGTTTCAGGCTGGTAATACTATGGCTGTGCTTGGCTGGTGGCTTTGGTTTTTATTGTATAATGATGATAGTCTCCTTATTTTTCCTTCAGATTTTTGACAGACATGCAATGATTTAAAATACCATACTGAATATAGAACATAAAAATAAAAAACATTTTGATTTGTTTTGCATGAAGCAGTTTTATTACAGCTCACAATTCGGCATGTGGAACAAATTGTGATCAGGAGAACATCTTCCCACATTATTCGCGTTGGTGAAAGATTTATTATCTTATTAAGTGAGCAAACAGATTTGACAGATCATAAATCTGATTCCTTATTTTCAGTAGCGGGGGGGGGGGGGATGTCACGTAACCTGAAAAGATTATGTGACAAAGGTATGTGTTTTTTTAAAACAGAGTACATCTATTGTATCACAGGGAAAAAGGGACCTTTGAGGCTAATGTGAAAGTATTTAACCCTGAGTATTTGAACACGCTGCTATTTTGCAAGTTCTCCCACTTAGAAATCATGGAGGGGTCCGAAATTGTCATCGTAGGTGCATGTCCACTGTGAGAGACATAATCTAAAAAAAAATCCAGAAATCACAATGTATGATTTTTTAACTATTTATTTGTATGATACAGCTGCAAATAAGTATTTGAACACTTGAGGAAATCAATGTTAATATTTGGTACAGTAGCCTTTGTTTGCAGTTCCAGAGGTCAAACGTTTCCTGTAGTTCTTCACCAGATTTGACACACTGCAGAAGGGATTTTGGCCCACTCCTCCACACAGATCTTCTCTAGATCAGACAGGTTTCTGGGCTGTCGCTGAGAAACACGGAGTTTGAGCTCCCACCAAAGATTCTCTATTGGGTTTAGGTCTGGAGACTGGCTAGGCCACACCAGAACCTTGATCTGCTTCTTCCAGAGCCCCTCCTTGGTTCTCCTGGCTGTGTGCTTCGGGTCATTGTCATGTTGGAAGACCCAGCCTCGACCCATCTTCAATGCTCTAACTGAGGGAAGGAGGTTGTTCCCCAAAATCTCGCAATACACGGCCCCGGTCCTCCTCTCCTTAATACAGTGCAGTCGCCCTGTCCCATGAGCAGAAAAACACCCCCAAAGCATGATGCTACCACCCCCATGCTTCACAGTAGGGATGGTGTTCTTGGGATGGTACTCATCATTCTTCTTCCTCCAAACACGGTTAGTGGAATTATGACCAAAAAGTTCTATTTTGGTCTCATCTGACCACATGACTTTCTCCCATGACTCCTCTGGATCATCCACATGGTCATTGGCAAACTTAAGACGGGCCTTGACATGTGCCCCAGTCCGAGGGAGATTGACAGTCATGTTTAGCTTCTTCCATTTTCTAATGATTGCTCCAACAGTGGACCTTTTTTCACCAAGCTGCTTGGACATGTCCCCGTAGCCCTTTCCACTTGTGGAGGTGTACAATTTTGACAATTAGTGTCTTTGGACAGCTCTTTGGTCTTGGCCATGTTAGTAGTTGGATTCTTACTGATTGTATGGGGTGGACAGGTGTCTTTATGCAGCTACCGACCTCAAACAGCTGCATCTAATTTAGGATAATAAATGGAGTGGAGGTGGACATTTTGAAGGCAGACTAACAGGTCTTTGAGGGTCAGAATTCTAGCTGATAGACAGGTGTTCAAATACTTATTTGCAGCTGTATCATACACATAAATAGTTAAAAAATTATACATTGTGATTTCTGGATTTTTTTTTTTTAGATTGTCTCTCACAGTGGACATGCACCTACGATAACAATTTCAGACCCCTCCATGATTTCTAAGTGGGAGAACTTGCAAAATAGCAGGGTGTTCAAATACTTATTTTCCTCACTGTATATATATATATATATATAGTGAGGAAAATAAGTATCTATACTATCTTAGCTATGTGTTTGTATGTTTTAATAAATACAAACTACATTTACACTTCTGCTCATTTGTAAAGCAATTTGAATTCTCATTGTGTATGAATTGTGCCCATATACTTCATCGGCTCCTTCTCTGGACACAGCGGTCACTGCATGAGTAATTGCATTTCAATCAGGAGAGACATGTTTGCAGATATGCAAATGAGGTTTATTATACAGCTCAACAAAATTTACAAAGTCTTTGGAGATTAGACTCCACCGCTATATGAATAGTTCATATATCTATATACAGGTGTAGAGAACTATCAGACCCCCGATCGAATCTAGACCAGACCTAAGACCAGACCGAAGGAGGCTCCGGACCGGTCAGCTGGAGTAGATGACTGGGGTGAGGGGAAGGGGGCGTTGCCTGCAACGACAGCTGATAGCAAAGGGAGAAACAGATTTTTAAAAGCAGGGTTGTGACTCTGGGATTGGCCCTTGCTATTTGGGTACGATTCTGATTGGTTAAGCAGGAAGGTGAACGCCTCAAACAGCTGATTCCATTTAGGAAGAGAGCATCGATTAAATTAGGACTTCCTGAAAGAATTTCAATCAGGAGAGACTAGCTGCAGATATGCGACAGTTAAACACAGCAAAAAAAGTCTATTTATTAGGATAACAGCTGAATTGATTTAGGAGTACACTGATTAAAAGTTACGTCTTCCTGAAAGAATTTACGCTGAGCTACGTTCCATGCATTTTTATTTGCTGCTTTGCATCCACTGCTGACGCTAAATAAGATGTCTCGTTTTCTGTCGACCTCTTTGCATCAGTATTTCCGCTTCAGAATTACTAACGTTTTTCTTTCTTTTGGAGTCGAGGCCTCCACCTTTACCACGCCATTTTCGACGTAGACCTTTCTTAACCCTCATGTTGTCCTCGGGTAAAATTAACCCGTTTTCCTATATCAATGTTCTTTTTAATTCCCCAAAATAATATGATTGATTCCACACAACGCTCTTTGGGGTGATATTTATAGGTAATTTTAGGGTGTCTTATTCAATTTGATAACATTTGAGAAAAAACAAATTGAAGTGTTTTTGAAATAGTATTGAGTAAAAGTTGACATATTCCAGTCTGTGATTATCCATCAACATCCATTCCTTTAATATTAGTCTAAATAATTAAAAATTTCTGCTTTTCTAACTCAAACATTAGGTATAATTTCCTATAAATGAGGTTTATTGACCATAAATTCCAAAATGAACTGTAAAACTAAAGTTAATAAGTTAGTGTTACGTAGTGTTGAAAACGTCAAAAAAGGGACCACATTAAAAAAAGTGTTGAAAAAAGGAACAAAAAAAGATTTTTAATAAATTGATAAAAAGCCTCAACAAAATTGTTGATTTTCAATTTTGACAGGAAAACAGCACGATGGTTAAGAACAAATAAAAAAAATAAAAAAACTTAGGAAGATATTGGTGAGTGGGGCCCAATCAACAAAAAACACAGTTTGTTGCATTTAAACAGTATAATACAGGTAAGACATGAAGTATGGGACATGAGAAGTTATCTAAGGTGTTTTTCCTCTTCCTTCCCGAGTGCACTGGCTGGGGGGGGGGGGAGACGTGGTCATTTCAAAGGCAGTTTAACCGAAAACTGCACCATTTGGAGACGGGGGTTTTATGTGGAAAAGGAGAGGCATGCACTTAGTAACAAATCCAACAACACTGGCGGTGACTTTGTTGGGGGTGAATATTTTCCATTAAGAAATTCATGAGCCTGTAAACGGCTCGGATCCTGGGAAGCGTGGTTACATCTGGGATGATAACCAGCCTGTTTGGATAAAGATTTGTTTTCTTTGACATACTTTATTTTTGTCTGTTTCTCTGCACAAGAACAGCTCCCGGCTCACTTTGGTATAAGCCCGACACTAATCCATGGCCCAGAATTCCCCTCCGCTGCAACATTTCCAGTGGTGGAATGTAACTAAGTACATATTAGAGGTACTTGTACTTTACTTGAGTCTTTTATTTGAATTTTTCTGCATTGAGCACTTTTACTTGTAATACATTTAAGTACATTTCCCTAATGATACTCGCATACTTTTACTTATGTAAGATATTAAATGCAGGTCTTTTACTTTTACAGTGTGGTATTAGTACTTTTACATATTAAATACGTTAAACCTTTGTTCACTTTTGCACTTCATCATTACACACAGTCTACAAGAGTATCTCACCTTATCATGGTACTTGCATTTCTGTGAGTGATTTGTATTATTATGTACTGTATGTGTGATATATGTGTGTATATGTGTTTGTTGTGTTATGGTTGTCTTGCTACTGGATGCCTAAAATTTCCTCTGGGATGAAAAAAGTGTGTGTGTGTGTGTGTGTGTGTGTGTGTGTGTGTCTTTCACTGCTTGCCTGCGTGTGAGTGTGCAGGTGCACACAGACTGTGCTTGTGAAGATGAGTCAGTACAAAGTCACTTAGCAGCTTTGTATAGGATGTTTTAAACTTTAAAGGGCCACCTGTGAGCCGCCATGGTGCCAACATGGTGTATGTGAGCTGAGTCACATCATCTCGGGTTCTGCTCCTCGCGGTTCTTCAGTCTTCTCTTTTCGGCCGAGCTCTTTGAGGTGACACTGCTCGTTGTGACTGATGCCAAGGAAGACAGACAGAAGTCATACGTCATTAGGAAAAAAAGAAGGAAGACTCATACGACATTCGAATTTTGTGCCGGTGCCGAATGACGCACAATAGATTTTAAATGTAAAACATGAAATAAGCCCATTGGAAATTTGATGAAGGTGGGGAATAATTTCCAGGGTCATGTACTTATTAAAAAGAAGAAAAAAAAGGGGCAAACATAAAATAAAGCATAATAGATTGCGATAATAAAGCTTAAAGAGTGCTTACCATGTCCTCATGCTTAATGTCTTTAAAGCCATGTTGGACTATTAGAAAATGGCCCTATAAAGCATGATAACACGAGGCCATACACTGAATCCAAAACAAGTCTGCATTACAGAGTAATTACTTATTCTAGTGGATATTTTTATGCTATATTTTATCTCTTTTTTTTTTAATACGTTTTAAGTGGGTGCAAAAGTCTGGCATTCATTTTCTGTTCCCCCCGTCGCCATGTGTGGTGCCAGAAGTTTTCAAGTTAACCTTCCTGGAAAGTATTGGCTATTTTGTTAAATACTGTATGACGCCAGCTGTTACTCGCTTAAGTACGTCTTTATTTGCATTATGTGGAAAGTCTGGTTTCTTTTTATGATCGACAATAAAGATGATTCTCCATAGCAGAAGGAGCAATACCAGCAAATAGGTGAGAAAATCCAACGTTTGTCTTATGAAACAGTCGACTTGTCAGTTAAATGACAAAGTTTTACATTGTGTCTGTGTGAGAGCTTTACTGATGAATGTGCGCAAATCCCAAGAAGCTGTGAGCGACCCCGAATCATTAAACCAATTATTCACATCTCCAACGGGAAGCCGGGCAGCTTCCTGTTCACTTGACTTCATTTCCTCCTGTTGCCGTTACTCCATTGTTTATCTTTGTTTATTCTTCCTCCACGAGTTCACGTCATGAGCACTTCAAACGCCTCGTCCTTCAGTCTGCGCTAAATGCTCTTTCCCTTTCACACTTAAAATTCGTTCCCATGTGTTTTTGGAAAGAGGTTCAATCCTCACTTGCTCATACTGGGACTCATCAGCATCCCAGAGATCCTCTCTCCAGTCCTCCCAGGATGCACAGCTGCGTTTCTGCGCTCTGATGGCTGGAAAGTCTATTTTTGAGCAGATAATATTAGCTACAGTACATCCCCTGTTTACTCACTGCTGAAAAGCGAGCCATTGTATGTGGTGCGTTCAGGGTCTCCGGTGGTTCAGAGTCAGAGCTACACACAGTGGAAAAGATGAAAGATAAAGCGAACAAAGATTCCCAACGAGACCAACCGGTTTTAGAGCGTTACGGGGAACGTTGCAGCGGTCTGAACCGGCCCGTTTCAGCTGGACTCGGAGCCAGCTGATGGTGTCGCTGCTCAGCTGGTGGAGTCTCCACAGGCACGTCAGCTGTTTCATAATTTAAAAAAATCATATAGATAGATATATATGATCTATCTACATTCAATATATGATGTATACATGTAGGTTATATAGATATAGATGATATATTTTATATATAGATATACTGTATATGCTATATACGTATATATGATATAGATACAGTATATAGAGATTATATAGATATGATTAGATATAAATATATGATATATATATATACGGGTATATGATTAGATATAATATATGATAGATATGATTATATACTGTATATCATATATGAGATACTGTATTGTTAGAGAGCCTGTTATGTTTAAAATACTAGATGTGTGATGTGAACTCATATATGGTTTTGAATATGGTAGAGGGCCTGATATGCTTAGAAGCAGTCAGTTTGTGTGGTGCACAATTCATATATGGTTATGAATATGTTTTCATTTGAGTAATTACTGTCTGACACAATATCTTAACCATTTCTCTACTAATATGGCTATAACCTTGGTAGCACAGAAATTCAGGCCTGAGTTTCTGTGCATAAGGTTCTGTGTGTACCTCAGTTTGTGTGTATCTTAGTTTCTATGTCTATGTGTGTGTGTGTGTTCAGGCATAGACTGCAGACTCTGCAATATTCTGCAGGCAGTGTCCTTTTAAAGGTATTTTTCAATGTATGTAACTGCTTCACGTAGCGCACACACATCAGACCAGCGTCACTCCCACGGTTGTAAATCTGTCCCTGTAACTCGCTCCACTCATGCAACAAAGAGACCGGTTTCAGGGGAAGGTTTTCGAAGTTGCTCAGAGGTGTCAGAGGTGACACAGGGAAACTAAGAGTTTCACCCATGAAATGCGTGTTCCTTTGGAGTGTTGGAGGACTAGTTGTTTTGGTGCCTAATCTTAACTATCGTCCCGACAAAATGCCCACTCTGACATCTCCCCATTTAGTGCATATGTAGGTACTGAGCAGGTGTGTGTAATTCAGGCTTGTGTGTAATAACAGAGTGTAAATTGTAATATCCCCTGTGGGACTAATAAAGGATACAGTATTATTGATATACATTGATATATTTTGTGGTCTAAATTTAACCATGTAGACTACACATTGTCATATCATAGAGACAAGTTGTCCCTGTTCTCTGAATAGTACAGACTCATGTCCCCGAAGACAACACAGGACTTTCAGCCAAGAAACGGGTGTTTGTGTCCCGGGAGTACTACTGAAGTGGGCTGGTGTTTTAACCCAAATCCCAGGGATTTTTTCTAATGGTCACCTTGTGTCGGTTTAACTACACTGCGGTGCTCTGTACCCGTCACCTTTTCTTTTAAACTTCAAGCTGGGACTTTGTACGTGTTTTTTAAAGTTGTTTGGAGTGGTAATGTGGCAACGTGGAGCTGTTAATTTGACTTTCACTACTTTACAATTGGCGCCTGATATGAAGAAAGTGTGGAAGTGAGACGGTTTGGAGTTTACTTTATCCTGGTCAAACACTGCTTCCAAGAAACCCACAATGAGTTATCTGTAAAGTGGGAAATATCCTTCCCTGTTGCTGCTTTGTGACTCAACATGATTAAGGTGGAAGTGGTGCGAGGGAAAAGGGAACGGTGCTTTCCCCCGGGTTATGAGTGCAAAAGTTTGGTGTGTGTGTTCTTGTTGAGTCACAGATCCTTTTCCAGACCAAACTGGACCGAGGCCACGTTACATCTGCTGTACAAATGAGATTCAAAGCCTCACTCTGGCCCAGCTCTCCGTCACCTCAACTCTGAATCAGTGCTTCATCATTTAACCCTCGTGTTGTCTTCCCGGCGATTTGAAAATCCACACTTCTGTTGATGCTTTTTATCGATATTTTTAACTTTGTCTTACGTTTTTGTCCCTTTTTTTGACACTTTTTTCGATGTTTGTCACTACGTAACACTTATTAACTTTAGTTTTACAATTATTTTTGGAATTTATGTACAATAAACCTCATTTATGGGAAATTATACCTAATGTTTGAGTTAGAAAAGCAGAAATTAGGAATTATTTAGACTAGAGATTAGATTAGATTAGATTAGATTTTTAAAGGAATGGATGTTGATGGATAATCACAGACTGGAATATGTCAACTTTTACTCAATACTATTTCAAAAACACTTCCATTTGTTGTTTTCAAATGCTATAAAATTGAATAAGACGCCCCAAAATTAATGAAAGTAGAGATTTGTACTTGGCAAAGAGCGTTGTGTGGAATCAATCATGTTATTTTGGGGAATTATAATTAGGTAGTAGAACATTTATATAGGAAAACAGGTCAATTTGACCCGAGGACAACATGAGGGTTAAAGAATACAACCAGAAACCTTTTATTGACATGTCAGACGTTGTTGTTCTACCACCTTTTGCGCACTCAAGATCAACAACATCCTTTGAGATAGCGGAGGAACTGACTGCTTTCCTTGGCTTCATGTCATACACGGGGAGATATTTTTAGGCCGTCCTGTATGAATTAAGCAGTGTTTGCTGCTCTCTCTGTGGGGCAGATATACCTGTTTCTAAGGTTGCTATTAACCCTTCTAATAAAGGCCAGATTGTGGGAAAACTGGTAGTTAATGTGACCCGGCTGTGGCTTGCTGACAGATGTTCCCACCAGCGGTGTAGGACAGAGGCTGCTCCATTTTCCTGTCCATAGGAAAAATGCTATCAGCTCGCTTGCTGTTCCAGACTCTTTACTTTGCATTATTTTCCCTGGAGAGATTTAATAGCTATCTA
This sequence comes from Etheostoma nigrum, assembly GCA_029931835.1. NCBI lineage: Eukaryota > Metazoa > Chordata > Actinopteri > Perciformes > Percidae > Etheostoma > Etheostoma nigrum. The sequence goes on along the minus strand of CM057241.1, from coordinate 3,357,050 downwards.
TCTTACTCTTGACATCAGCTGCAAGTTTTAATGACTCCATTTTGACTGTGAGTCCATTCATTGCTTTTGTGGCTAGAGCATACAACTCAAAAACCGACTCATATACATCTAGATACCGCGAAAAAGTGACTGTGACAAATACAAGTGTTTTATGATGCAGGTTATCTTCAAGGTCTCAGGTTTTTAGAGACCTACACTGCTTAGTTAGCGTCAAAGAGACAAGACCCTGCAGGGATATCAATTTGTATTTTTTATGTTCAATCTTTAAATGTAATTTGATTGTATGATGGAGTATCCTTACATGGAAAATTGACAACATGGACTATTGTATCATCCTCAAAAAAAAAAAGTATCACCCCAGACTTCCTTTGCTTGTACATGCTGGCACTTGTTTGAGCTGTATATGCCTGGACTGACTCCTCGGGGTCTGGGTTTTATCTCACACATGTATTGTCTGTTCTCATGGCTCACATCAGGCAGAAAGTAAGAGTGGAACTCATCCACAACATGAGAAGAAAGTAGGGGATGTCCACTTCCCAGTTGCTCTGTGGTCTGTTTGGGTTCCCTTTCCTAACAGCATTAAATACTTCACAGCAGATTTTCTTCTCCTATTGTCATTTTTGCATTGACAATGGATCATATAACAGCATTAACGCACAGGAGATTATCATCCATTGCTGCACTTTCCCTCAACTCTGCAAAGCATTTTAGCATTTTTTTTTACTTTACTGTTGGTACCAGAGCCCAATGGCAGAGCAGATGTTTTTCTCAGGAGTAGGGGGAACCAAAACCAAACTAAAACTGGAGAACATTTTCCAATGGGATCGCACCCACAAATCCTCCAAACCATACGGTGATATGGGTCGTTTGTCCCTTCCTTCTAATATGACCGACAGGAGCGTTTCATAACTCAGCGCCCCTAGCAGGAGCCTCATATCTAAACCAGAGAACGTAACAGCCGGGGTTTTATACGTAAAGCTGACGCAGTTTGGTCAGGTTTAGGCCTAAAAACTACTTGGTTAAGATCAAACGTTACTTCACTTCCTGAAGGGTTTCCCATTTGAAACGTAGCTTTGTTTGTTCCATAAAGTAAATAACAAATGGCAGATGAATCCCGTTCTCCTGGGTGAAAGTTCTGTGTTTGTTTACTAGAGCAGGGGTCCTCAATGTTGTCTAAGCCAAGAACCCCCTAACCCTCATGTTGTCCTCATGTTGTCCTATATCAATGTTCTTTGTAATTCCCCAAAATAACATGATTGATTCCACCCAACGCTCTTTGCCAAGTACAAATCTCTACTTTCATTAATTTTGGGGCGTCTTATTCAATTTTATAGCATTGTAAAACAAATGGAAGTGTTTTTGAAATAGTATTGAGTAAAAGTTGACATATTCCAGTCTGTGATTATCGTCAACATCCATTCCTTTAATTTTAGTCTCAATAATTCCTAATTTCTGCTTTTCTAACTCAAACATTAGGTACACTGTATAATTTCCAATAAATGAGGTTTATTGACCATAAATTCCAAAAATAACTGTAAAACTGAAGTTAATAAGTTAGTGTTACGTAGTGTTGAAAACGTCAAAGTGACAAACATAGAAAAAAAGGGTCTAAAGTGTTGAAAAAAGGGCCAAAAATGTAAGAAAAAGTGTCAACAAAAGTGTTGTTTTTCAATTTTGACCGGACGACAACACAAGGGTTAACAGAGTGAAATGGAGCAGGGCCCCCCCTACTACATATGTGTATATTTATACATGTATAAAACTAAATTGCATATTGAATAACGTGCAGGGTAGCCTGAAGCCTTTACATTACATTTAAGTACATACTTTCTTTGCATAAAATACTAAGGTTTTAAAATAGCCCTTATAATTGTTGGAATGCTTTTATATATCATGTTATAATTTTAAGACATACATGTGGCACATTAACTCCTCAGGATGAACTGTATGTGGATGGCTACCTTAGGGACTATACCCATAGGCCACTAAGCCCATTATCAGTGGAGATTTATATTTGCTAAAATGTAAATTCATGTTAAAACTTTTTGATTTTTGAAAAAAACTTTAAAAAACGAACTAATTTGGAGGCCCCTCTGCATTGACTCTGCGGACCCCTGCTGAGGATCCCTGCACTAGAGGGCCACTATAAACATAAAAGAGATGTAATTGCTGCTTGAACAAACGACCTATGTGGGCGTTTTCCGGGGGGAGAACAGTCTCAGATTGTGCCATGATGACACACACACACTTACACAGCGGGTAAGGAGAGTGAATATTAAACTTTTTGGACAATTATTGCTGCTCTATATATTTTAAGGAGATTGAGCTGCAATAACTCAACTAAAAGTACAAATGTAGCTCATTGGACTGGAAGGGCGACATGTTGCCCTGAATGTGCCATTTACAAATTCCAATCCAGATTCATTTATAAAACATATTATATAAATATCTCAGTTATAACCAGCGATGCAAATGTAAATATAGATTGATAGATAGATATTGATCCCAAAAAAAATGGGAAATGATCGTGTTATAGCAGCAAAATCAGTCACACAGCACAGAATATAAATATAAATGAAATACTAGGATACAATATACATACAGTACATACAATTTACATGAAATATACATGAAATAAAAAATAGTAATAAAATATAAGAACAAATATTTGAATATATACAGGAATGGAATACAAAAATGTGCAACTGCTTAAAAGTATGATAAAATGTAAAGCTATCACCTAGAAGCAAAGAGTAAGTGCCTTTAATAATATATATTTTTTTCTTTTTAAAACTGGGTGTTTTTAAAAATAATAACCAGTCTTGTGTCCATGTTTCCAAGCTATTAGTCTTATTGTAGTACTAAAAGTCCAATTCATGGTGCTCGTATCTCCAAACGTGGGCGGTAAAAGATTAATTGACAGACTTCATAAACCAGAATGCACAGCAGCCAGAAGACCCTGTGGGAAAGTATTTTACGGATAAAGTTTGACTTTTTGAAACTAGAACATTTGTGTTGTTATTCTGTGGCTTTCTACAGATGATATTCTACAGATGAATGCATATCTGTTGTCCTGAAGCATTGTGGGAATAAACTGACGTATAAATTGGCAAAGAAAGCTCAGATTAATCATATAGTAACTATAAAAATAACCAGTTGAAACCAGTCTTAATTTCCATTACCTTTGACAAATTCAATGCTGTTCTCATCAGCGCCACACTCTACCTTAAAAGTCCGATCCCTTCCACCTTTGTCACATTACAAAGCCTCTAATTGGCATCCAGCTTTGAACCCTAAAACTTCAGACACAACAGGAGCATGGCTGTCTCCGTGGTCCTCGGTTAATGGTGCAAGCTTGTCTGCATGAGACCGTTTAATTCAAGCTGTTGTGCGATAATGTCTTGTGGGTCTGCTTGGTGCCAGGCCAGCAGGTGAGGACTCCACAGACAGAGCATCCTGCCCCATTATCCAGAGAGGACCTCGACTCTGCTTCCCATAACATTTTTCTTTTGATAATTTGGCTCATTTCTCACAACTCTTGTCTACCACATATCTACGGGTTTCATTTGTTGTAAAGAAAAAGCTAAATATTCCAGACTTTTTTCCGCTCTTCTGATTCACAAAGACAACACTCAGATATTGTCATATTGAATCTTAGTGATTTTTTAAGTGCTTTGTGGAAATTCTGTGGAGCTTGAGGGCTTAGAGACACAAGTTCAAATGGTGGCTTCTTGCTGCTTTTTAGAGACCCCTTCCCCCCCGAAAAACGCCCACATACATCCTTTGTTTAAGCAGCAATTACAACTCGTAACTAGTTATGACGGGAGCAAAGCAGGAAGTATTAGAGTGCCATGTTTCTTGTAAGGAGGTAGGTTGGGGGTGGTGGACACGTACAGCAACGGAGTGGGACCAAAAAACTCTCCCGGGAAATTTCATAGACCACCAGCCCTTTTTCTTTTTTGGCTTTCCATCATAAGACTCACACACTACACGCTATCTGTTAATGTTACCGATAGACTTCCAAATGTGACGAAGAAAAAAAAGAGGTGTTTGATGGCTTTACGTCATAGGTGGAATGCCATTTGGGGAGGGGCCACTCGCTGATCCACCCTATACAGTATATCTGAAAATCCTAGACATGGCTGTGCTTTCTGATTAGCCTGTGCTGCTGCGGCCCGCCGTACGGGTTGAGCAGAGGCTGCACAGTCTCTGGACACGTAACAGATACCTCACGTTCAGTGTCACATGTGTAAACCAGAGCTAATGTCGGATTTGAACCCAAACCACAATAAAGTTAACAGTTACATTCTCTGGTTTAGACATGAGGACATATTTCCTCCACCGCTAGGGGCCCTGGTTCATGAAATGCTCCTGTAGGTCATATTAAAGAGCAGGAACTAACTACATAGAATGGTTTGAGGGACTTGTATTTAAAGCTTTAATTTTTTGAGCGTCCGTTACATTCAAGCCATTGCCAAACGAGTATTAACAAAGCTAATTAAGACTATCAGCTCCACACAGCTCTCTCTGTTTTTCTCAGTGCGACTATGTTCAGGAGATTGTGGCATCCAGCAACAGAAACTTGAGTGAAAATAATTACTTTCATCATGTTTTTTTAATCCTCTGTGTCCTCCTTGGTTGCTAGCAACTGCGTGGAGGACGGGGTGGGTGGGTGTGCGCGATCACGGAAGGCTTGTCATGTGAACACGGCGATAGTTTTGTCATTACTTTGAATTCCTCATGGGAGAGACAGAAACTACGCACTATTAGCCTAGAAATCTAGATGCATGCTAGCAGCAGCACATGTAATTTGCAGCTATGGACAGTCTAGCAACTCTCCGTTGGCTTAAAAGCAGGAAAAAAACAAATTTGGGTCAGCCCAATCACATCGTGGATAGAGTCAGTGGGCGGGCCTAATATAAGGACAGCAGAGTTGCGACAGTTCAGCGCAAATTACCTGTTACTTGAAAACAATGAAGATTGTCTTTCGAATCGGCTTTGGCCGCGACTCTGGAACACTCGGAGTTAAGCACTGAAGTCATTCTTACAAAGGAAGATGTGTTCGGTGTGTTGCCGACCGAATATGGCAAAAGTTTAAACTATAAACTAGCGTTGCTCTGGTCGGTGCTACCTATTGCGTGCAGAGGGAATTTGAAAGACAACCCTAGATCCCGCCCCTTGGATTGAGCCCAGCCAATGGGGAGTTCTGGCTTGTCAGGCTAAAACCAAAAAAGGCAAAATTGTTTAATTCATGTGTTTTATTTATCTTGGAAAATCCTTTTAAAAGATACATTTTGCCGCATTCCTGTGGCAGATGTACAATAAGAAGACAAAAGAACTTATAAAGGTTGTTGCCGGGAATAAAACTCACTAGTACACAAAACAGTATGTATGCATTTAAACAAAGGCTGTTTCATTTATGCAGATTTTTTTTTTTTATAATTGATTCATTCAAGTCTTCCAAACTATACAACAATTTAGGTCATTTATTCCTACCGTCTAATACAGTGTTTCTCAAATGAGGGTAAAATGCTCATTTAAAAAAATGGTAATTTAAAAATGTTAAAAATGAATTGAGGTGGTTCAGCTGGTAAGGATGCCTCCTGGGCGTCTCCCTAGGGAGGTGATCCAGGCCTCGGGGAAGACCCAGGACTAGGTGGAGGGACGTCCAGCTGGGAGGAGGCCTCGGGGAAGACCCAGGACTAGGTGGAGGGACGTCCAGCTGGGAGGAGGCCTCGGGGAAGACCCAGGACTAGGTGGAGGGACGTCCAGCTGGGAGGAGGCCTCGGGGAAGACCCAGGACTAGGTGGAGGGACGTCCAGCTGGGAGGAGGCCTCGGGGAAGACCCAGGACTAGGTGGAGGGACGTCCAGCTGGGAGGAGGCCTCGGGGAAGACCCAGGACTAGGTGGAGGGACGTCCAGCTGGGAGGAGGCCTCGGGGAAGACCCAGGACTAGGTGGAGGGACGTCCAGCTGGGAGGAGGCCTCGGGGAAGACCCAGGACTAGGTGGAGGGACGTCCAGCTGGGAGGAGGCCTCGGGGAAGACCCAGGACTAGGTGGAGGGATGTCCAGCTGGGAGGAGGCCTCGGGGAAGACCCAGGACTAGGTGGAGGCACGTCCAGCTGGGAGGAGGCCTCGGGGAAGACCCAGGACTAGGTGGAGGGACGTCCTGCTGGGAGGAGGCCTCGGGAAGACCCAGGACTAGGTGGAGGGATTATATCTCCAACCTGGCCTGGGAACGCCTCGGGATCCCCCAGTCGGAGCTGGTTGATGTGGTTCGGGGAAGGGAAGTTTGGGTTACAATCAGATGTAACTTCACTTCGGGTTAATGTGACGCTAACTGCGACGTAGCTCCGTTTTGTTTCTTAAATTAACAAAAAACAAGTCCTGTGTTTGTTCGACCCATCCTCAACCCCAACCTGCCTCCATTCACTAAAACTTGGTGCTCTCAATACTTCGTCACCTTACTTCCTGCCTCGCTCCCGTCATAATTACAACATCCTCTAGTAGGCGCTGCCACTATAAACGTTAATGAGTCAAATTGCTGCTTGAAGAAACGACTCATGGGAGCATTTTTTCAGGGGAGGACGGTCTCGTTTAATTTGCTGTATTTCTGCGGCAGATGTACAAAGAAAAGAAAAGTTTGTCGGCCATGCTGAGCTTAGAGGGAGACAAAAAGTCACTGAAACCCATAAACATGACTCGGCATATACTGCTACAGTGGAGCTGAGGCACAAGCATCCGTCACAGTGGGACAATGTGCTCGAGGATAATCAGCTCAATAAAAAAGTACATCTGCCTCTCACACTGCTGTATACTGGGACTGCACAGGGACACAATGTCCTGTTGTGTTTTTATGTGTCGCTCCTCTTCACAAAATGCTGGAGGATGAACATTAATCTATCCCTCTGTACGTGGAGATTTTCTTCTTTATTGCTGGTTCTATTGAAGGGAAATGCCAAGTGAATTGTGGAAGTTATTTTTATATTCAAGGACAGATGTCTTTTTTTCATTTTTTTGAAAATTGGATTTCTTTTAACTTGCATGTAAACGCAGCTATCAATTTATAAAGCACATTACAAATGAACTCGATGTGCTTTGTATTAAAAGGCATACATTAATATGTACAGAAGAATATATTGATTAGAATACAAGAAAATGGAAAAGTAAGAATCAAAGGAGATTGGGCAAAACAGTGTTTGAATAAGTTCCACTTACAAAATCTCTTGTAGCCACAAGACGCAGCTGAAAGCTCTGGTGAATTTCCAGTAAGTTGACCTTGTGCAAAAATATCTGATATGTGTAAAACTGTTCTTAAAGGGGCGATAGAATTGTTATATAGAGTATTGTTCCTTAAGGTCTCCTAATAGGGTATGTAACATTGGTTGGGCAGAAAATTGCCCGAAGGCTTTTTTGTTGGTCCTGATGCTCCCCTGTTAATGGGTCTGGTTTTAAACGAGAGGTTTTCTGCCTTATATGGTCTGCTCATGAATATTTAGATGAGTTGAGCGCTGATTGGGTGAGCAAAACACATACAGTGGAGACAAGACACTGCAATGTTATACATTGTTTGTCTGCTATTTCATTACTAAATTTACTTCTGATACTTTACTATGCGAGACATCAACTATGTAAAGGTCAACATGTCAATATGTGGAGATCTTTTACGGTCTTCTTAGAGGGGAGGAAAGCATTGGAGGCATGCTCTCCATGTATGTCAACCATCAACGAATGAGTATTATGTATTAAGTGTATGTCTGCTTGTCTTTGCTTAGTTTTATTTGAAGTGCTTTTCTCTTTAGGACAACTCCGGGATAGGTTAACTTTTGGACAACAGGTGACTTTTAAGGATCTTTAAAGGTTCAGTAGGTAACTTTTGTAAAAATGTATTTTTTACATATTTGTTAAAACTGTCACTATGCCCTGACAGTAGAATATGAGACAGATAATCTGTGAAAAAATTAAGCTCCTATGGCTCCTCCCTGTGTCCCTGATGCCATTTGGCAGAAATGCACCGCTCCCGATCAAAACAGCCAATCAGAGCCAGGAGGACTGTCTTAGCAGTGTCAATCACTCTCGTGTACGCGCTGCTCATAACCCTCCCCCCTCCCCCTTCCCCCCGCACAGCGCGTACCGTGTTCAAGCTCAAGATTGCCAGTGTGCTGCAGCTGTGCTAATCACGGAGAAACAACTTTTCAGGAAAACTGCCAATTTCTCGAGTGACACCTGCTCAGAAAACAAAGACGGGGAAACAGAAGAAGACCGATGACGAAAAGCGAGCTAAAAAGAAAGAATTAAACCGAGCCCGAAATAAAACGAGGGTCAACCTCGTAGCGGCTTTTCAGAGGCGGAGGGAGCTACGCCTCCTGAAAGGATTCAGCACGGATTCAATCAGAGCTAGCCACATTTCTGCTTGACATGTAAGTATCCCTGCTGGATTTGTTTCATTTATTAATAACCAGCTACACAACTAAACTACCGATGGTTACAGTATCGCTGGTGATAGCGCAAATCTCATTTTACTCTGTAGCTTGTTGCTAGCTAAGTCTAACAGTTAGCTTGTTAGCTTGTAGCACGGCAGGAATGTTGTAGCTAACTCGTTCACCCTCAGTATAAGCCATATTGTTTCGATACCTACATTTAGTAAGCCTAAATGTGTTTTTGTCGATCATAATTAAATGCAGCTATGGTGAAACTACTTTAATTGTGCGCTGTCCCTGCCCCTGTGTCTTCCCCCTCAGGATTGTAAATCAAATGTCTGACACACATTCTTTATGCTCCTTCAACAGGTCAGACATTGCCCCAGACACACGTGAAGGAATCGTCTCTCAGTCCAAATCAAGATGTTTAGTATTTCCTTGTGTGTACTTTGCAAAAAAAGCTGATTTATTTTACCCATATGCAAAATAAAACTTAAGCCATATTTCTAAGATGTTGTTATTCCTTGGCTTAGTGCGCTTCCTCAGTGATTCATCATTCCTACTGAAAGTTTAGTGTTTTAAATTGATCCAAAAGGTAATTCAGTAATGTACTGTGTAAAGTGCTGCTTTTGTTCTCACAAATGAGCGATTACATAAACATTTTCAATCCCTTTTTTATTGAAAAATATTTCCAAAACTTTTAATAGAAATATTTTAAATAAGCATTTTTTTACATAAAGTTTTAAAAGCACAGCACACAACAGCTAAACCCTCCTCAGAATAAAGCCCCTGTATTGTGTGGAAAGCATCGGTGGCCCTGCTTACTAGCCTGCGCGTTCACGGCAGGCTCGAGGAGCTGTGGAGGGGGGGCTGTAGCGCAGCAGAGAGCAAGGGGGAGGAGCCTGTAAGGTGTGCTTGTTCAAATTTTTAGGCTGAGTCCACGTTTCCTCAAAACTACCTACTGCAGCTTTAATGTTGATCTACTGTGCCAACTATTACATGTTACAGCCCTGTCATCTTTCTTTCTTTATTTTATTTTATTGAAGATGTGCCTTACTGTGTCAGTTCGGATTTGCACCTGTATTATTTGTTGTAGTGTAATTCTTTTCTCTGAAAATGAATAAACACACTAGAAAAAAGTTGAAAAAAGGTCAACATGTGCTCCATACAGAGTGCAAAGTCACGTCATGTTGCCTGAGCTCATTAATATTCATGAGCTCGCCCAGTTGCGCTGGACAAAGTCTACTGATAGCAAGGCTCTCATTGGCTGGTAATTCTATCTTGAATGATTTAGACATTATGTCTATAAGAATATATATATATATATATATATATATATATATATAATATACATCCACACACATACAGAAGTTCTACAGTTTTGATAATGTAGTGCCACTGGAAAGGGCATCAAGTGTTATTGGGGATGTTTTCAGGCTTCACAGCATCAGCATAATATCCATTGTCATTTTGATAGTTTTTTAATATTCACAAATGTGATTGGAGCACTAGCACAGGCTACATCTTAAATATTTAAATGTGTTAAACAGGTCACAGTGCTCTGCAGTATTACCACAGTCTGTTCAGGGTTATTACTTTTTTTAGACCTCTCTCTTGCTCACAGACTGGTGTTAAAAAAAGATGGAGATTCTGCCCCTGCTGTGTGTGTGTGTGTGTGTGTGTGGTTAGAATCAGGTTATGGTTAGGGTTAGTCATTTAGTTGTGATGGTTAGGGTTAGTCATTTAGTTGTGATGGTTAGGGTTAGTCATTTAGTTGTGATGGTTAGGGTTAGTCATTTAGTTGTGATGGTTAGGGTTAGGGGCTAGGGAATGCATTATGTCAATGACTGGTCCCCACAAAGATAGTGCCACAAACGTGTGTGTGTGTGTGTGTGTGTGTGTGTGTGTGTGTGTGTGTGTGTGGGGCACTCCTCACTCTCATGTCTGTTGCCGCTTGCACTGCAGATTTCAGGAAATGGAGAAAATGTTGTGTGTACAGTGTAATTTATCAACTAATTTTGTTGTACAATCATTTGAAATTTAAAGTTGTTGAATTACCTCTGGCCAGACACACTGTCTTGACACAGAATCATTTTACTGAATTATTTTTGGAGAAAGATTTCAGTTAGTGGAGAGAGCAATATTAACCGGCAGCGTGCGGTGCTGCAGACGATGGCAGGGAAGACTGAAGATATTGTATGGATGGAGACAGAATGAAACTCCTGGAAGTTACTCACATACAAATGACTAAGAATGAATAAAAAAAAATAAAAAAATGGAAAGAAGAACCAGGAGTGAGTGCCCAGGACTGCCAAGGTGCCCCTTAATGTTTGAAAAACTGTCCCAAAAGTTCTGAAAAGTCAGGCATCTGAGGTTGAAATGACCGGATCTTTCAGTCCTGAACACTTTTTTGTTTGTTCTGTGTCTCTGTGTATAACGATAATGTAAATGTCTGAGCATAACGGTCCTCTGAGAGTATTTAAAACAAGCTCAGTTATTTGATTATACAGAGGCAGACCAGATTATGTAATTACACAACAAGAAATGAGAAACCTTTCGCTTGACAGCTGTATATTTGCACTCAGCAGTAGTAATCCAGATGACACCGCAAAAGACGTTCCCAGAGCTGGAAGCTATTTTTTTTTGGATTTCCTGATTTCTGCAATGAAAAATAGTTTAGTTCTCACAAACAAATTTTATCCATGAAAAAATACTGAACAAGTACATTTGGCAAGTGTCTATTTGTATGTTTTCAATTAAGCAAAGTGCGGAAACTAACAATATTGGCTTCCCCCGATTTTGGAAATTACATGGCAGAAAGTACAACGTCTTAAATCTAAATTTGGTTGTTTTTGGCTTAGGTGAACATATTTTGGCAGAACAAATTGTAATAGTTTGTTTTATGAATACAGTTTTTCAGGACATGGTGCCTTGGGAGCAGAGAGGAGCAAAGTAAAGTATAAGCTCACACTGTGTGGGCAGTGGAGGGCCGGCGGAGGGATCGGACCAAAGCTCTGAATGTTTTCTCACATGAGAGAAGCTTTTCAGTCCGTATGAACAGCTATATGTGGACCAACTTTTGTTACATCCATTGTAAGATACTGTCCTATAATTACACAATTAAAGAGCTCATATTATGCATTTTGGCTTATCCCCTTTCCTTAATTGTGTTATATATCTTTTTTTGTGTGCATGTAATAGGTTTACAAAGTAAAAAAGTCCTACCTGTGTTTCAGGATGAGACTCGGGTTCAAACATGTACAGCTGAGCCGTAGCCATGGTTACTGGCTGAAGCAGGGTTTGTTTTGGATCACACTAGCCTGCTTGTCAGGCCCCGCCCTACTCTGCTTCTGACTGGCTAGTAGCATAGACAGTTAAAGAAATGGACCATCAGGTCCCGTTGCTCTGGACGGAGACCAGTGAAGTCTACTAGAAGCTCTTTCCCGGTGATGCTGAGCGTTACTGCGCAGCCTCCAACTGAGCTGGAAGACGTAGATGTGACGTGAGCAACCTGTCGGAAAGCTGTAAGTCTTCTGGTAGCTGTGCAAGAGAAATCTCAATCATTCCCAATCAGCAGAGACGGAGAGTGAAGGTATGTGTTAAGAGATAACATAGGCACAGGCTAATTATTGCTAACTAACATGCTAGTTAACATTAGTAATTAAGCCTAAACAGCTAATGGAAGTCCAAACTGTTATTTGCGTGGTTATGACACAATTGTTAGCCTATTTTTTTTTACAAAACGTCTGCTACAGAGCCATAACGTGGGATACAAGGTAATAGAGCCTTTTATATATTTTTGTGTTTCTTTAGAAATAAACGGACCAATAGAGTCTTTAAACGCTTCAGATGTAAATTTATTCGCTGTTTATTCTAAATGAATGGCAGTCAATGGAATGCTAACGGCGGGCTTGTTAGCATCAAAAAGTCGCCATAGGATGTATGTGTTGCAGAGAGAAGCTTACCCCCTTGGCTAGTAGTCCTAACCTAGCTACTGTGCATGTGCAAGTCCCAACAAAGATGTAACAGAAGTGAGGTGCCTCACTCTGTAACTATAACAGAGAGCTCAACACAAGGTAAAAGAGGAGCTGCAGCAATGTGCACTGTTACGAAGTTTTTTGAAAATGAAACCAATTGATATATATGTCAGCAACTAGGGGTTAAGTGTTTTGCTCAGGGACACATTGGCTGATGTATCGCAGTGGGAATTGGACCCAGATGTCCCCCACCAAAGGCATGTGTCACATCCACTGCACCATCAATCTCACTTTTTAACCTTTAACTTAAAGTCTTTCGTCTTAAGTTCCAGCACAAAAAGAGTCTCTCCTCTGTTTTAACCACTTAAAAAATACTCAGCTGACAAAAACAGAACAAATCTGTTTATATTTCTTAATGTGCATGGTAGAAATGTACAGCCTCATGTCTCCCTAGGCCTGTAAATTGCACCTGACTCCCCTCCCATCTGCCTGACCCCGTGAGTCTCGAGCGTGTCCCCCGGTCGGAGCAGCCCACCCTCCGCCTGCATCGGCTCTGCATGCGAAAAAGTCCGGATCTCGCCTGGGAGGAAGTGGAATGTTTTTACTGGGAAGTTTGGGATTAGACGACCATTGCAGGATTTTCATTCCATCTCTCGGTAGCTGCACTCCAAAGGAAGCCCCCTTTTTTTTCTTATGTAAGTAAGCCATCGCCAATGTGGATTAATATGCTTTAGCCCAAGCTGAAAGAGCAAACTAGACTGTGTCCACAAATTTGCAGTACAGAGTGTTCATGACTGAACTGCAGCAGGGTCAGGGAAAAAAGACTCCCCTCTCTCTCTCTGCTGCCCAATAATTAACTACCATGAAACAGTTTTGTGTATTACAGCACTTTATTAACAGTGAAATCTGATCTGCCATTGTTTGTCCTTTTTTAGTCAGAATCAGAATTGACTTTATTCTCTTAAGTACATACAACATTAAAAGTCCTACTCTATAATGCAAACATAAAAACACTCTAAGAACATGGAGCAGAAAAGTTGAAGATGGTGAAGACTAGAGCAGTGACGTGCGGTGATGTCAGTAAGAGGCTAGGCACTGAGTTATGAAAGTCAGATTACCTAATTTATTGTTTAGGCTAAAACTCACTCAAAACAGTAGGCTAAATGTTACGCACAAGTGCGGCTCACACGCACGGTTGATAGCAAGACATTCCTAATCAATCAATGGGGGGGGGGTCCTGAGTCTCGGGGCAGCAACTGCAAAAGCCTGATTCCCCCCCCCCATTTATACCTGGACATTGTGATTTCTAAAACTTGCCGATTTGAAGACCGCAATGACCGGTTGTGCTCCAGCAAAGTTAAAATTTCAAACAAAAACTCTGGGTGACATATATTTTCTCTCACTCACTCGCACACGCACACACACACGCACACACATACACATACACACACGTTAATGTCCAGCATCAGAATGCAAGTTATGAAACCATCTTTGTTCTAATTATTGCACAGCGGCCAATTATGTTTGTCAGTCCCAGTCAGCAACAATGAAAACACACACTGCTCTGAATATGAAGGCAAATGGCTTCACTAAGCCCAGAATAGTTTCTGACTCACCAATCGGTAGATTATCTGTACATAAAATCCATCCGACGCTCTTTCCTCGTGAATACGTCGATCATTGCGTTGTAAAACTCGTCTTTACGGGCCTTCAGTTTGCATAGTCCCTGACTCTCTGACAGAATGACGAGGGCTGAAAGACGTGCTGGCCCGGTCCGGTTCCGACTGGATGTTTTGATCAGTTTCAGGGTGGAAAATGTGCGAAGCTGTAGTTGCTGGTATTATATGAGCTGACGGTTTTTCATGCTTGGTTAAAGCTGCGGGCAGGTTGTTCAGATCCCAGGACCCCGTAGAGGTCCCGCCGCTGACTGTTCAGATCCCAGGACCCCGTAGAGGTCCCGCCGCTGACTGTTCAGATCCCAGGACCCCGTAGAGGTCTAGCCGCTGACTGTTCAGATCCCAGGACCCCGTAGAGGTCTAGCCGCTGACTGTTCAGATCCCAGGACCCCGTAGAGGTCTAGCCGCTGACTGTTCAGATCCCAGGACCCCGTAGTAGTCCAGCCGCTGACTGTTAGCACAGCCACATAGCCACATCTTTTCTTCCAAACCAGTCAGTTTGAAACGATCGGACGAGTTTTTGTCCCTTTTGTTGCGGTGCATCTAAGGCTGGCGTAGACCTCCATCTTGCTATAAGTTCTTTTTTTGAATTAAAATCGAGTTTAGAGGAGTTCCTCACCGCTGTGATATCGGCGGACTCCGCTGCTGTCATTTTGACTTTGAATTTCGCGGGGATTGCGCTTACAACGTAGCTGGTGTAATGACGTCAGCTACGCAAAGGGCCCGTAATATCTCGATTTTAATTGGTCCATGTTTGATATGTAACGGAGATGATTACTGGCATAACACATTTACGTGCAAAGGCACAGCAGAGTTGTGCTTTTTGCCGTACATGTTAAAGAATACAGGATCGAAGTGCGCATGCGCAACTTCGGTTTATCGCTTGAATGGACAGTAAAGGCACAGCTTATTCTACCATTTTTTCTATTTGATTATGTGTAACTGCTACATTTGTCATCGAACGGTCTAAATAATTGGAATAACACACATATAAATCACAAGAATAAACAGTACAAATCCAAATATAAGTTTATTAAATACATTTATTTAATAAACATTTTTATGCTTACATTTTGGCAGGGTAGGCAGTGCCTAGCTTGCCTACCCTGACTGCACGTCACTGGACTAGAGTAAATTAGTGGTGCAACGGATTACACAACTCTGTTCGGATCGCGATTTTGCATCACGGATCGGACCAGGACAAAAAAAGTGCAACAATATATATTTTTTTGAAATGCTTTCTATTGTGACTGTGATTTTCGCTACAGTCTTCTTAAGCTTGATTTATGGCTATGTAGGTACATAGTTACGTACAGGCGAAGATACGGACCCTACGCCGTAGTCTGACGTGCAGCTCTCCAGAAATGTAAGTACACGTCGCCGCGATGCAGACCGCTAAAACTGTGACTGGTTCGGCTGGTAGCGTTGAATTTCATATGCATGTAGTATAGCCACATGGGAGGACTCACACTTGATATAAGAGACCCGTTCTGCTTGTTTTTTTTTGTTTAGCTTAAAAGAAAAAGCTCAGCACGTTGTGCTAGCTTGCTAGTCTGGTTAGCCTAGCTTGATAACCTAACTTTATGATACAACCGCGGCAACAGTAAACTGAATAATTTGTTTTAATTTTAGCTAACTGGAGCTCTTTATGGTGGCGAATGTAATTGTGAAACACTGTTCTGCTATTTCCAAGTACAGTTTCCTACTTTTGTTATTTTATACTGTAATTTGTTAATATCCTGTGTACTACTGTTGTACAATCTGCTGGAGCCATCTTCATGCTAACCGGAGCCTGTTTCATGCTAACTGGAGCCTGTTTCATGCTAACTGGAACCTGCTTCATGCTAACTGGAGCCTGTTATATGCTAACTGGAGCCTGGTTCATACTAACTGGAACCTGCTTCATGCTAACTGGAGCCTGCTTCATTGATACTGGAGCCTGTTATATGCTAACTGAAGCCTGCTTCATGCTAACTGGAGCCTGCTTCATGCTAACTGGAGCCTGCTTCATGCTAACTGGAGCCTGCTTCATTGATACTGGAGCCTGTTTTGTGCTAACTGGAGCCTGCTTCATGCTAACTGGAGCCTGCTTCATGCTAATTGGAGCTCTTTATTGTGACGGATGGGATTGTGAAACACTATTCTGCTATTTACCAGAATAATATATAGCCAACGAAGAGGGACGGTTTTGTCTGTAACACAATGCAAGAGAGAGAGTACACACCCGCTACACTTGCTCCGAAGCTTATTCTGTTACTCACTCGCTCTACCACACATGCGCGCACACACAGGCACACACACATACCAGAGATATGCTAGAACCAGGCAGACACACCAGCACACAAGTATAAATCGTTTATCTGTGTTTTAAGGTCACAGCGCTGCCTTGAAGTTGATTAGGGAATGGTTATAAGGGTTTGGGTTCAGGTTAGGGTTAGGTGCCTTGAAGTCAACGGTTGCAGTGCTGCCTGGAAGGAGACGTTGAGGGCTTAAAACACCATTGAGCGTATAAATCCTCACAACAACGTAGCTCAATCAGTTACGTAGGCTTCGGCGTAAGCTCTGTGAAGATCCACTGATCAACTATAAATCAGCCTTTATCCATAACGGAGCAGCTCACATACCACACTGGCATGCAGTATGTCAGGAAGCTCTCTATGGTCGCCCGGTAAAAGGCCACCAGCAGCTTCCTTCTTGGCGTTGTGCCTCCTGAGCACTCTCAAGAAGTGGAGTCTTTGTCTGTTAACTGTGTTTCATTTCTGTTACGAGTTTGGCTTGGCATTCGACCCCTGGTGAGCTTGAGTCTCCTCTATGTTAGTGTTGAATATGGAGGTGTGAACACCTCCATATTCAGACAAAGTCTTGTAGCTGTTGTAGGTTTATTCCAGAAAAACAAAGTACATACCAAAAACTGAGTCCAGAAAACAACAGGCAAAAAACTAATGCCAGAACCATCAGACAGGCTGTCAAAACCTAAACTAAAACTCAGAGACAAAAGGGATACTCCAAGCAGGTACTCACTAAATGGAAACACATTCAGTAACACACAAAGACTAAATACAAAGGTTAACGAGGTAATAAGAGGTGGTGACACAAGGACTGGGAACAGGTGGAAAACATCAGACAATCACAAGGGCGAGAAAACTAAGGCAGAAAGTAAAAGCACACAAGACGGCACAGAAAACAAGACTATCACAATAAAACAGGAAAACAGAACAAATACAAGACAAGACCAATAATAACACAATCACAAGACATGACAGAAAACCAGAAATTAAGACAGGAAAACAGACAATAAGACAAGACAAACACCCAGACCATATCAATCTCCAGTTCTTCCCTGGGTTACTGGTATTATCTTATCGAACACCATTAGCCTGCTGTGTGCTCTGTATGTATCATGGGATACTTTTTTTTTTTTTCACGCAGGACAACCCCCGGGGGAACTTCCTGTAATTTTGTAACCCAGATGAGAGGCTGTTGATAACGTGAGCGTGTGGGTGCGAGCAGGGAAGGTGACATTAGCAACAACTCAGAGGAAGAGGAAGTCAATCAGAGGAGGACAATAGAGAGGAAAGCCAAGTGGGGAAAGTGGGAACACAACTACACAAGAGGTATCTCTGTCTGCAGGTCAGAGGCAACGACGTGCTGCGGCTACACGTGCACGCATGTATGCTCATTTGGGCATGGCGTGTGTCCATGCATTTTGCATGTGTGTTGGAGTGTGTGTATTTGTGTGTGTGTGTGTTTGTGTGTTTCTGTCTCGCACCTGGCCGGGCCAGTAGTGAGTCAGCAGTGGTGAGAGGTTGAGCTGTATTCCCCGTCACACAGCTCAAAGTTGTGTTAACCTTTGAGACAAAAGGACTGTGATGTGTGTGGGCTTCTGCTAATCCTGTGGGGAAAGTCATCTGAATGCCATGTAATCTTCTAGCTGCCATCAAAATCTGATTTAAAATGTTTGGTTGAGGTCTCTGGGGAAACCGTTGGTCAAGTCTAACTGGTTTGTAAGGGCGTTTTGGTCACTGTGAGTCGTCCTGCTCTCCAATAACGGTTGGGATGCATTCACACCCAAAAAACACCAGTCCTCCTGTTCATTTAAATGTGGACAAGTGTGTTGAGGCCGTGGCAGTGAAGACCGCAAGGAGATGCTGGAATCAAAAAATGAGATTTAAAACAAACTTATTTGCTAGTTTCAAGTCTTCTTCAATACAACATGGTGTTTATTAAGTTAATGATTGTCCCATTTATTTTAAAATAGACGATAAAGCAGGGGATCCTTTAGGACCTGTCAGTCAGGACAGAGGCTTAGCGATGCTAACAATGCTAACACTGAGGATATTAAAAAAAGACCTCAACTTGTTTTTGGCTGTTGGCTGTGTCTTCATCTTAAACTTTGACCCTCTAACTGTAATTGTTCACTTCCTCAAAGTTAATTGGAACATTTTGGTCCTGTTCAGTAGCATCTTCTCAACCAAAGCTGACTAGCTAGCGTTAGCTGGTAACTTAAGGGAAAGTTTGATTTACCAGTACCAGGAGGCCCGCTAGATGACTTGTGTCAGAAGGTTTGAAAATCAGGAACATTCCCCATTTTAGCTTTTAGCTTAACACAACGCCATTGCAACCACAACACTGGCTGACCCGCGTCATTCTCCCGAGCTCTGCCCTTTTGTCCAAATATAGTCACTTCTGGCTCTAAAATACCAAGATGGTGATGGCTAAAATGCAACCTCCTCGCTTTAATGCGGTCGTCCGCAAACGAATGGGTGACGTCCCTGATGCAATGTTGATTGTAGAAGCCACACGCATGAAAAAGTGTCACAGGTGACTCAAAACTAGCAAAAAAAACAGTTATTTAAACACTTGGAGGCAATTTCCCACATTTATCCAGCTAAACAGTGATGGAAAGTAACTATCCATCAGATGCAAAACCCGAGAGGATATCTAGTACAAAGCAGCACGATGTAGTATCTTGATCATAGAGGGCCAAATGTCACAAGGTTCCTCTTGGAGGAATAAAGGCTGCAATGTGACGTGTGCTTTTTCTGTAGTAGTCAGTGACATCATCCGGGCTAGATCATCAACACAGGCAACAACAGTAACTCTACACCTGAAAAAGCAGCCTTTCAAGCTGGCTGTGAACATGACAGCTTCTTTTTTTTCCTCTTTCTTTCTTCATGTGGGCATGCAGTTCCAGTCAAGTCAGTGGGGAGGTGTGATAAAGTTGCTGTGAGATGACTACATCAAAAGGCCTCGTCCTGCCCTAACAGACCGCACAGGTTAGGAACAAAGAGGTGCTGGGGGTTAAAAAGAAATGATGTAAAGGACGGGGTCGTTGAAAGATAAGCTTGATGTCTTGTTTAACGGTGACAAGTGGGCAGAAAAGTGAAGTCTGAAAACCCGCAACACAGTGAATGTCTGCTTCATTTACTTGTGTTTGGAGACGCTTCTATGGAAACCTTTTAAATGGGGGTCCTATAGGAGGATGATTCACCGGTCTGGAGGTGATCATGGCGTTAGAGTTGTTAGGAACACTAAAGGTATAAATAAATAACTCTGCCCATGGGGTGAACTGTCACATATTTCTTTAAAGACCACTAAATGGATACCCTGTGGGAGGTAATGACTATTTATATCCCCAAATTAGGAGTATGAAGCAATATTTTCCATGGCAATACTGTACCGATACAGGGACGCCAATTATCTTTGCCTATGTAAATTAAACATGAGAATTTAACTTGTTGGTACTAAAATATATAGTTTTTTTTAAATTCAAAGTGAGATGAACAAACAACTGTATCTTTTTAAATTAAACAGATGTTAAAGTTTTCCTTTGGGGATATACTGTAATTTGAAGCTGGAAAAAAAGCTAATAAATTGCAACGTATCGCATAATATTGCAATGTTTAAAATCACATTATGGTGACATGACATAAGTATTGTGACTATATCGTATTGTGGGGCCTCTGGTGATTCCCACTCCGAATGCATCGACACATTCCCATGAACGAGTTTGTATGATATCGTACGTCACATTACAGTTAAATTTTAGGTAAAAGGAAACTTTGACCGTTATGTTTAGGCTCCAAAACGTGGTTTGGATCAAAACACCCGTCCCTTTAAGTGGTACTCCTGGAACGCAACGCATGTTTCCTGGATGAAAGTCTGTATTCCCTGCAACGCAAACTCCTCTTTCTGGCTTGAAAGCCTTGTATATTATATATTATATATATATATATATATATGGTATTCAAGGCTTCAGGCTCAGCAGCACATGGTGCATCCACCAGGAATTGAAAGGGCTCCTGCACTCCCATGGTAACAGGTTAGAGCTTGCACACCGCCTGCGAGGACAAGGACGTCTCAGGCGCAGCTCGAGCCGCTCTGAAAACGTGTGCACACTAGAAATAGGACGTAAGTGTGTTAGAAGCGTTTCCAGGCAGAATAGAACACGAAAAGATGTTTATATGTCCTTCTGAGACGTGTACATTTAATAAATTACATTTTGATGTTTTGAAAGTCTCTAGGTTTTGCCATGAATGTAATTAAAAAAATAAAAAAATATTGATGTTCAAATATTGCACCTGTCAAATATGTGCAAACAAAATGTACAAACACAAAAATATTGCAGGAGACCTAAGTTGCCCTTTTGTAAATCCTCACTTGGACAAAAAGCTTTTTCTGTCCGGGGGAATCAACTTGAAATTATTTTCCTACTAAACTGAGACCTGATCCTGAATGGGAACATTTTAAACTCAATTAAAACCGTTGTTGAAGAGGAAGCAGTCACAAAGTCATTAATGATCTGGTGCTTCCTGTTTAATGGTGCTTTAATTTATCAGTCTCTGTCTTGTTTTGCTTCGTCTGTTATTTTTCTTATTCTGTTCAGTGTTTTGGGTTTTAATATATCTTTTATGCCTAGGCCTAGGGATGGGCATTGTGAATTATCTTAGGCTAAGCAAGCAACAAGCCAGAGTTACTTTCAGACCAAACCTTAATTATCCTGACATATTTTGAACATTGGTTGTGAAAGAAAGGTGATGACAGCCGAACATTAGGATATATAGAGCTCAAAATTAACCGAGGGTGTGTCCAAACTGATTAGTAAGTACATTATGAAGACGAATCTGACCCATGGGTGTGTAGAGCTAGATGTTTGACAATGATAGTGATGTCCAGATGAGTAAAAAGTGGTTAAAACGCCCAGAGTCACCTACTGCGCTGCATGCACTGCCCATAATTCCCAGCTACGCCCATCATGTGCACGCCAAAGACAATCAATCCCAAGCTGCTGCCATCGCGGCTGCTCGCTCGCTCGCTCGCTCACAGGATGAGGAAAGGTCCTGGCTTTGCCTCGGACTTGAGGTGAGCATCATAAATTCAATTTCTGGAATAACAGAATCCAGGATATCCTGTGGTTAACCACCAAGGCACAGCTATCCGATTGTCTCACCAAAAAGGAGAACCCACGCCTGTAATCATGTCGGTTCTGATAGATGGAACATGGATGTTTGAGGAGATTTCGTGAAAAGAAGAGTGACTCCAGATGCCCTTTTCCGTAAGGAAAATCACTTATTTAGCTCGCCCAGTTGATTCGTGATAGCATTTGTTTGGAAAGTTCAAACTCAAATACTACAGTTGCTTAATTTGGAACATTTACTGTAGGCCAAAATATAACCACTCTATATAAGGATAAAAGAAGACATCTTACACACTTTTTTTTGTAATGTATCTCACAGCACTGTCAAAACAAGCGGGTCCGTGCATGCGTAAGTGTGTGTCATGTTCTACACTGAAACCAGCCGCTGTTGTGATACAAGGTGAAACTCCAGCGGCCCAGCCCCGGCTACACAATGAAGGCATCCTTAGAGATGGCCTGTGTTTACTGCCGGGTTGTCAGGGAGTCCTCCACAGGCAGCCAATAAGGAAGGGGATTATTTGCTTTGGCCGTGGAAGAAGGCTCTAATCAGATCACCGTGACGTGAACACACTATTTGTCCTCCTCGCCACCCGACTCTCCGCAGAGAGTTGCCGTAGTTTCCGTTCACCTTTCACCTCCTCACCTCGCCGCTTCCTACAAACAGATTCTCCGGCTGTGAAACACGTCAACGCTGTCAGGCTGTGAGAAGGGTTCGCAGTGAATGAAAACATGAATGTCAATTTCTTTTGATCAGCATACACATTTTACCACATGAACACATTCACTCCCCTCAAACACCCCCGATCCTCATCGTATTCAACGAAAAATTAAGACAATATAACAAGCATCATTTTTCAATACAGTACAATAACAAAATAAAACTCTGTAAAACAAATAAACAGATGTATATATTACAAAATAAGTCTCTCCACAGTCCCTGGCTTCTTAGGAACCCTCCAGAAAGCTCAGATACTTTCCCCATGTTCTAGTGTGACATCCAATCTGGCAAGAGGCAGCCCTTTTTAATGTGTTGGCTGTATATCAATCAGAATAAAATGTCTTCACACACACTCCAAAAACCTTTTAACAAACTCACGCTAAAACCTTGCCAGGCATCATGTGTAATTGTTTTCTCTCTTATTTGCTCTTCCATTGTCTTCCCTGCTACTCAGCATGTGAAAAAAAGAGGGTAAGATAAAAGTAGATCGCTCAGGTTAGGGATGGGGGGGTGGGCTTGTCACATCTAATTGCCACATCGTCTTCCTTATCTGATCTTGCAAAGGCTGTTATTGTAATGAAACACCGGTGGAGACGAGCAAGGTGAAGATTACACAGCGTGGGCCACAATCCATCCCTTCATTGCTCTGGGTTTTCCACACTCTCCTTCCAGGAAGTAGCCTATAACGGGGCATGTGAGGGCTGGATGTGGGCTGGGGGAGTGCTGAGGTAACCACTCTGATAAGTGATGCATCTCTGCGCTGCATTGTGCATTGTACTTTGACATGACAACTTTTTTGGGGATGCTCTGTAAAGCAAAGACACAACAAAGGCTGATTATTTTTTTTAGAGTGAAAGGGCAAGTTCCAGCCTGTCAATACTTTACTGTCAAATGAAATGATTATTATTAATGATGAATAAATTGTTTCTTGGACCACAAAAAGCCAAGTACCCTAATTCAGCAGTTGCATGACATGAACACGTATCTCGGGTGTATTTATATTTATCCGCATGTCTTGGTAATATATCACTTCAAACTTGTTTTTAAATGCATGTAATTACATACTGTACTTTCATGGCTAGACATTAACTTTTATACTCACCAGCCACTGGGGCGAGTAGTTTTCCGAAGTTTAGCTATGCACTATTTTCACTAAAGATGACTGTGGTGTGATACATTTTGGCATTGTTAGGCCTTTATTATGACACGATAGCTTAGACATGAAAGGGGAGAGAGAAGGGAGTGACATGCGGCCGCTGCGTCGAGGACTGACCCTCAGTATATGTATGTAACTGTATCTGTATATGAGCTACCTACATTTATGTAAATGACAACACAAAGCATTACTCTACATGAGATGTAGGCTCTAAAAATACAGAGTATTCAGCTGTGATAAGGTGTTGTGTAAAGCTCCTTTTATACCAAAACGTGCAACCGATTAAGACACAACCATTTAAAAGTACCTTCCTATTGCATAAGTGGTGCAGGGGTGTAGCCTAGACTAAGGTGACCACAAGATCGCTGCAGTCGGCAGCAGAGAAACCAGCTACAATGGAAGTTACTGGGATAATTGTCCAGCTTGTATTTACGTTCATAAAGTGCTCGTTTTGCTGCTGACAGACTCAGATTAATATTCTAAGTGTCTGATAACATTATGGAAAGGATTTCTAAGGAGGTCGACCTTCCTGTTGAAGATTAAGATCATTTTTTAAAACATAAAAGTCCACCAGACTCCATGTAAATAATCAGTGATTTTAGCGTGTATAGAGCAGCATATCTCCACCAGACTCCATGTAAATAATCAGTGATTTTAGCGTGTATAGAGCAGCATATCTCCACCAGACGCCATGTAAATAATCAGTGATTTTAGCATGTATAGAGCAGCATATCTCCACCAGACTCCATGTAAATAATCAGTGATTTTAGCATGGTAAAATACGGCTTTCTAAAACATCTCTGAGCTCTGAGCAGCGCTGCTCGATCGGCTCCGTTTGGTCAGAGTTTTCTTTCTTTCATTCCAGTATCGGGTCTGTCAGTCACAGTGAAAACCGGGGACATTTCCGGGGACAGATCCAGCCGGGGACAGGTCACCAAAATCGGGGACTGTCCCCGGAAACCGGGGACGTCTGGTCACCTTAGCCTAGACATCTAGACGCACCCTAGCGGCAGCAAATGTAATTTGCAGAGTTGCGACGGTTCTGCGTGAATTCCCTGTTACTTGAAAACAAAGAAAATGGCTGCTGGAGAACAGCAGTCTTTCAAATCAGCCCTGCCGATGGTGAGTTCAGGCTAGCAGGGGGCAAGAACAGAGGTTCCCAACCTTTTAGTACCCCTTCAGCCTTGTCGGATGAACTCACTTACCCCGTCGGTGATTCCTAATGTCTTTTCCAATTGTAAAACTTTTCTATAAATTATATAAAAATTGGATTTTCTCATACAATTGAACCGTCAATGTAAACGCCACGTTTTCATTAGCAATCTGACTCGCAGACTATACTACTTGGAGTGGAGCTGAATGTTTCAACCATTTATTAATTAACGGTACTTTTAGTCAACTATTTGAACCATTTTTAGCTAATCATGTAAACTGCTAAGTCATTACTGTTGGCTACCTGTTCAAACTTCTGCGCTCGCTTGCTAACTAGGTTTCAAGCACTCGTACATCACTGCAACACATAACGTTTAGGTTGAATCAAATCATAATTCCTATTTTTTCAAATTAGGGCACATTAGGGCCCCTGGCAACTGCAGAAGTTCCCCTGGTGGGGAATCATTGGTATAGAAGATGAATTGAAAGTGGTTCGGAGCAAGCGCTCATGTTTAGGCAGGTGTTTTTAGGGGTGCGTACATACTTACCACATGAGGAGGCAGTACGCCGTAAGAAGTAAGGGAACCCACCAGGTAGGGTATAAACCATTAGGGCTCAGTCCTAAAGCGTAGCAACTAGGGTTCAAGCAAGGGCCTAGCACAAGTGTCTGGGCCCTGTTGAAATGCATTCTCTATGGGCCCCTCTCCGCATCCACAGATATTCATGCCAGCATCTTTTTGGGCCCTCCTCACATGAGGGCGCTGGGTACTCAGTCTCCTCCTCCCCCCCAGTCCCAAGTCTAACACCCCAGGGTTTAAGTCTGGCCCTGGGCCCTTTGTAGCATCTCTTTCCTCTCTTTCTGTCTAAATAAAGCATGAAATGCCTACAAATATAGCACTATATAGTAATATAAGTACTCATGTGCATAAAAATCAGGTTTCCGGCCCTGTTTTTTATCTAGTTCTTTTGTGACTATGCTAAATCAGTGTCCTTCATGCCTTCTGTGCCCACTGTGTCAGCTTTTTAAAGACAAAGCCTGTGAGACATTATTTGGGTGTGAATTATATTGCTTCCTTTTAGTACCCTGCCATGGTTTCACAAGGTATTGCAGTATCCATTCTGTACACATAATCATATTTTGACTGTTTCTGTACATTTATATTTCTACTTTAAACCAGTAACAGTAACGTTTTGTGTGTTTTTAAAATATAACCGCTGCTACATTTTCCAGCAAGAGAAAACAAAACTTTCTTTATTTCTGAAACTGAGTTTGACCTGAATCTCCAAAGTACTTTCCCACAAAAGTACGTAAGGGGGTTTAGCAATGACTTCAGCTGTCTGATGTCCAAATGTCCTCTAGATACGTGGGTCTGGAGCTGGTGCATTTTTTGCGTTCCAGTTCAGATTAAAGAAGGATGTTAGTGGTTGAATTTAATGGAAAGTCAAAGCAATGGTTTGAATTATGGTTTGGACTGACTGATCAGTCATGGCGATATACAGTATAAGCCCAGGTTTGTTTACAGACACAACAACGCTAGACAACACAACAATGTTAGACAAAGCGATGGAGGCCTCCCACTTTCATTCTGCTGTCCTTTTAATGACGTATACAAGTGTTTAATAAAGGAGCAGGGTGCATGGTTAAGCAGGATCCATAGGCAGAAATGGAATACTAGATAGACAATCTATGTTTGTTTTCATTGAGTGTATAACGCCCTTAAACTGAGAATCGTTTGAACAAGCTGTTCATATCTGCGTAGACCGAATCACCGTGAAGTCACGCTAACACAGAAATCCCATCCGGGTAGACAAATGGCCGCTGATTTGAATTATATTAGATATGTGAAATTAGCGAACTTCTTTACTTCTGTTCTGTCATAACTGTAACACTTACAGATACTAAGTTAAACTCGCAGGTCCAACCTATCTGACCTTTCTGCTGTGCTTATTTTTGCATTGCTATTGTCTTTTATTCCAACTCTAGCGTTAGAAACAGCAACATCTCACTGCCGATCACCGGTCACGTGCCATGTCATGGGACCTTAATTTGACAAAAATACTGTATGTAAATGGACAGTTCTTATAAAGCGCTTTTCTAGTCTCAACGACATCTGCTCATCAGATACACACTCACACACATCTACACTAGAGGATGGATACCCGACCCGAGCCCGACGGGACCCGACGGTACCCGACGGGTCGGGCCGGGTTCGGACAGATTTTTAGAAAGGATGCTCGGGTTCGGGTCGGGCTCGGTCACATCAGCGCGATAAGGCATTGGACATTTTGAATTTAAAACAGCTTAAAATAAATGTCAAATATTACCCTAACATCCGTCTTCCTGTGTGCTGGGACAACGTAAGACGTGCGTATTAAGCTCCATGTGGCAGCGCAACGATGGAAGATGTTAAAAAGAAGTTGGCCGCAGGAGATTTTAAAACTATTGAAAACGAAGGAAAGTCAGCTGTGCATTGATGCGCTCATCTGTTGATATTTCCCAATGCCTTCCTACAATTGCTTAATAAAAGCGGCTTTCCACACAAACGAACGGACATGTGTCATTAGTATGAGAAACAAATGCGATTTTAACTGTGTCGGGCTCGGGTCGGGCTCGGACAGAAATATCTTAATGCCTATCGGGCTCGGGTCGGGTTCGGTTACTGCTCTGTCGGACGCGGGCCGGGCTCGGACAGAAAAATCCGGCCCGATCCGCACTCTAATCTACACACCTGCTCATCAGATACACACTCACACACATCTACACACCTGCTCATCAGATACACACTCACACACATCTACACACCTGCTCATCAGATACACACTCACACACATCTACACACCTGCTCATCAGATACACACTCACACACATCTACACACCTGCTCATCAGATACACAATCACACACATCTACACACCTGCTCATCAGATACACAATCACACACATCTACACACCTGCTCATCAGATACGCACTCACACACATCTACACACCTGCTCATCAGATACGCACTCACACACATCTACACACCTGCTCATCAGATACACACTCACACACATCTACACACCTGCTCATCAGATACACACTCACACACATCTACACACCTGCTCATCAGATACACACTCACACACATCTACACACCTGCTCATCAGATACACACTCACACACATCTACACACCTGCTCATCAGATACACACTCACACACATCTACACACCTGCTCATCAGATACTCACTCACACACATCTACACACCTGCTCATCAGATACGCACTCACACACATCTACACACCTGCTCATCAGATACGCACTCACACACATCTACACACCTGCTCATCAGATACACACTCACACACATCTACACACCTGCTCATCAGATACACACTCACACACATCTACACACCTGCTCATCAGATACACACTCACACACATCTACACACCTGCTCATCAGATACACACTCACACACATCTACACACCTGCTCATCAGATACACACTCACACACATCTACACACCTGCTCATCAGATACACACTCACACACATCTACACACCTGCTCATCAGATACACAATCACACACATCTACACACCTGCTCATCAGATACACACTCACACACATCTACACACCTGCTCATCAGATACACACTCACACACATCTACACACCTGCTCATCAGATACACACTCACACACATCTACACACCTGCTCATCAGATACACACTCACACACATCTACACACCTGCTCATCAGATACACAATCACACACATCTACACACCTGCTCATCAGATACACACTCACACACATCTACACACCTGCTCACCAGATACACACTCACACATTTACACACCAATGGCGCCGCATCGGGGGAGACTCGGGGTTTGGTGTCTTGCCCAAGGGATCGAACCACCAACCTTCAACTGGCGGGTGACCGCTCTACCACTCTATATATATATATGAAAGATGAATTGTTTTTTGATCCCGTTTGAATTGAGCCATAAGTTACACACATGACGTCTGTCCATTGAAAAGATGATTTTGCATTTAAATAAATTCACCGGTTGTCGTAGTACCGCTTAGTTTTGTGTGAAACCGCTCAGTGAGCTTCGTCTCACACAATAAACGTCACCTCGCTGGGTGCTCGGCTAGCTGGCTAGCTAGCTAGCTAGCTAGCTTAGCTCTGTTCCGCAACACATGTAACGTTATCTTACCTGATGTGTATTTTTCAGCTGAGAAGCGAAAGAAGAAGTGAAATCTGCTGCTTGTGTGAGTGATTTTACATGTCGGTACAAAACACACAGACACCGTAGCGTCAGTGAGACGTCACTTATGCGACTTTGGAGCGAGAAGTCTTTCTGATTTATTACTTTCTTCACTTTCGCAAAGCTATCTTTTACAAAACATCATATATGGCCCAATTCATATTGGGATCAACAAATAGTTTGTCTTTCTCCATGTATATTTTTGTCAAATTAAGGTCCCATTGTGGTCAAGCGGAAGGGGAGGGACTTTGCCTCTTTATGCGGAGCAGGTCCTCTTCCACGGAGCCCGCCATGTTGCACAGCCATGTGTCTACAGTAGCCCAGAACAGACAAACCAAAGAGGGTCTTTCAAGTTGTTATGTTGCTTGAAGGCCATCCTAGGTTCTAAGGGGGGTGGGGGGGCGGCTGAGGGTTCAGCCATGACAAACTGCCACTTTGCTTGTTTAAAAGCCATGACGTCTCTCTCTCATGGGTGGGCCACTTCTCTGGGTGGGAAAAGCAGAGAAAGGGGAGGTGACCTTATGAGGTCATAAGGGGCAAGATTCCGGATCGGCCCATCTGAGCTTTCATTTTCTCAAAAGCAGAGCAGGATACTCAGGGCTCGGTTTACACCTATCATCATTTCTAGCCACTGGGGGCCATAGGCAGGCTGGGGGAACTCATATTAATGTTAAATAACCTCATAAAGGGGAATTTTCATGCCATGGGAGCTTTTAATAAGACCTGGGCTAACTATATGAATTGACACAAAGTATTAAAAAAGTAATCAGTTGATTTACTGCCATTTTTATGTGATGTATAATTTAATTCAATTCAATTGTAGCCTATTTATTGTATCAAATCATAACAAGAGTTATCTATCTGTACAGTAGTTGACACTCTGCAGTGTATCCTGATGTGTGATGACGGCTCACATCAGCTGTGTGGCTTCATTTCTTTGCTCATCTCGGGCAGCAGAGCGTCTTTTGTCTGGTCCCTCACAGTCTTAAGGAAGGTCATGATGTCAGATCCGCCAGTGCCCTTCTCCTCCAACGCCGCGGGTGCTGTGCTGATCATCTCCGCCTCTAGCTCCCGCCTCTGGCGTCGAAGTTGTCGTGCGCGGGCAGCAGGTACACTGATGAAGCGGCTGACGACGTTGATGTGGTAGCTGCGCAGGGCCAACAGTTTTGTGACGCAGTGCTGAAAGGCCTGGTGCAGCCGCTCGCCGGCCTGCTGCTGGACAAAAGTCTTCAGGGAGGGCTGCGACGAGATGTCCTGGATCAGCTGCCTGTGGGCGGGCGGCATGTAGCTCCTCATGCGGGTTAGAAAGGCACCTAACGGGCAAGTAGCATCACAATGAGTCCTTCTCTTTCATTCTCCTTGCATTTATGTCAACTACTTTATCTCTACTTTCATCGTTTTGCTGCTAGTTTCTGCTCATTCAAGCACCTTGTAGGCAAGGCAACGCAGCTTTATTTGTCTAGCACATTTCAGCAACAAGGCAATTTAAAGCTCTTTGCATAAAACATTAAAAAGCAGTTAAAACAGGTAAAAAATAAAATAAGACAGATGCACAAATAAAAGTTACAGTGCAGTATAAGAAGTCATACAATTACATTAAAAAAAGTAAAGGCATTCTCATGAACGGGTTTGTTAGCCTGGTCCTACCAGACTCTGGTGTGTGTGTGTGTGTGTGTGTGTGTATATATATATATATATATATATATATATATATATATATATATGGGGAAACTTAAATTGTTTTAGATCTCAATGGAATTAAGCCATAAATTACACACATGACGTTTGTCCATTGAAAAGATGATTTTGCATTTAAAGAAATTCATGCTTACAGCGTCCGTGGCCCTTGACCAAGCATCAGTTCCTGACACAGTGGGAGTAAGAATGTCTTATAGTAAAAATGTCTTTATAGTAAAATTTAGCCGACAAAAGGTGTCCGGGAGCCGGCTACAGAGCACCGTGAGCTGTCAGTTGTTTTAGCAGCCGTGGCAGTTGAGTTTACCCGACAAAAAGTGAGCGCTATGCTGCAATGACACTTGTTTATGCTACTTATCTATCTCTGCTCTTATCTTTGCTGTTGCAAATTGCAATTTCCCCACTGTGGGACAAATAAAGGTTTTCTTATCTTATCTTAAGTTGAAGCACCAAAACATCCAGTTAACCCTCCTGTTGTCCTCGGGTCAAATTTGACCCCTTTAAAAAATGTCTATATCTGAAATATGAGTTTCTTTTTAACCAAATTACCACAAAAAAATGGATTGGATTCTTCCAACGCTCTTTGCAAATACAACTGATCACTTTCATTCCTCTGATCTTAACTATTAGTCAAAATAATTCATAATATCTGCTTTTTTACCCTTGAAAATCAACACTTTTGTTGATGCTTTTTATCGATGTTTTTAACTTTTTCTTAGCTTTTTGTCCCTTTTTTCAACACTTTTGATGCTTTTTTTCAATGTTTGTCACTTTTTTTGACGTTTTCAACACTACGTAACACTAACTTATTAACTTTAGTTTTACAGTTATTTTTGGAATTTATGGTCAATAAGCCTCATTTATAGGAAATTATACATCATGTTTGAGTTAGAAAAGCAGAAATTAGGAATTATTGAGACTAAAATTAAAGGAATGGATGTTGATGATAATCACAGACTGGAATATGTCAACTTTTACTCAATACTATTTCAAAAACACTTCCATTTGTTTTACAAATGCTATAAAATTGAATAAGACGCCCCAAAATTAATGAAAGTAGAGATTTGTACTTGGCAAAGAGCGTTGTGTGGAATCAATCATGTTATTTTGGGGAATTAAAAACAACAGTGATATAGGACAACGGGTCAATTTGACCCAAATATTAGGTATAATTCTATATAATTGAGGGTTACTGACCATGAATTCCAAAAAGTAGTGTAAAACTAGTGGTAGTAAGGTGGTGGTAGTGAAAACTTAAGTCTGAAAAAGGGATGAAAATGTAAAATTTGTTCGTTTTTTAACCCGGGAGGACAACACAAGGGTTAAGATTAGAAAACACCTCACTCCTGTGACACAAACACGCATTTCCTTGGTGAAAGTTTGTTTTTGGACGTGTGCATCCACCCCGGCCTCCTCCCTGGGGTTCACAGCGTTCATAGATAGTAATAAATATGTGGTACATCCTACATCTGAATGCTTCATGAGAACAACCTGAACAGTTACAAAGCCTTTGATTGACTGCTTTTAGTGAGAAGAAGACCTTCACTTACAAAACAAATGCTTCAAACATGTTATCATATCATCATGGAATATGTGTCGCAGTACAGTGCATTACTGCATTTGTTGTTATTTTGGAGGAAGTAGTGCTTTGTTTTGATGTCTGCATATGTTGTGTCTTGGTTTTAAAGAGAGGACTGAAGGACATGTAGACGTTAAGCGTCACCTGGTGGAGAAGACTGAACATTGCACGACAACATTAGAAGTGCATTTAACTATGTGAACTGGTTGATATCATTTGTTCACTCAGACAAGAAATACAACAGGCTATAAATCTGTGCAAGTGTTTTCACAGAATGATGCTTGTTGTCGGGGCGTTTGTTTCTACAGAAACTATCTACATTATCATTTAAAACATCTTTACAAATGTTTTAAAGATCAATAGCTTAACATGGTTTTTGTTTTTTTTTATGATTCCTTTTCTTCACTCTTTATTTTCTCGGCTCATTTGACTGTTTCCTTCTTCTGTCCTTTTTCATAGACTGTTTTTTTCATGTTTTGTTGAATGATTGTAGAGAACCCAACATGCCAAACCCCCTGGGGTCCTCTTTTATTTAAAGGTGCACCGCCACACATATTTCATGACTTTTGTGGTAATGTCTGAAGTTCTACCATAGACTCTGTGACATTTTTTGTGGAAAGAATGCCTTGGTTTTGGATTCTAGCGTGGTATAGAAAGCCTGCAGGAAGACTCAGCTCCAGTTGTGCCAGTTCTCATTAATATGCAATGAGCTAAGCTGCTTGATTCTGATTGGCTAACAGCGAGCCAATGAGAGCCTGGCTATCAGCATCCTTTACCCAGCTCAACTGGGGGAGCTCATGAATAGTAATGAGCCCAAGCAACACGACAAAGAATTTCTAATAAGGGAAGAAGTTACACTAGTGAACCCACTTCTGAACTGGTTGCAGTTCCATTAGAGGTCCACTAGAGGGTGCTCACAGACCACTGCAGAATGAATGGGACTCTAGGGAGGGATACCCCTCAAAATCCACTTTTCTCAGGATATAATTTTTTGTCTAGTAATTTGAATGTTGCATTTGAGAGGGGAGGCTAAGACAATACACCCTGCTGGGAGTTTTATTTTATTTTTTTTAAAGTGTCTTTTTTTGTTCTAAAAAGTCTTATCTCAAAGTCTAAAAAGCCTTTTAAAATCTCAATGACATCACGCACATCGGACGGCCGGAGATACTGCTTTACGGCGAGCTCTTTTTCTCTCGAGGCATCGACAACACAGCTGACAGGTTAGGCTCTCCCTGTCAATACACATGCTAGAACGAGGTTTGCTAATGTTTTATAGATAGATAGATAGATAGATAGATATTCATCCCGAAGGAAATTTTAGAAAGACCATGCCGAAATATTCACTGGGACATTCTGGCTCCGCTTCGGATGCCATCCAGCTGGATCTCCGGTTGTAATCAGTCCTTCACTGACCAATCAGCCTTCATTAGCAGAATGCTAGCGTGCTATGGGCAACAACGACTCAACCTGCAAGAAATCGAAACTTTGCTTTGCCTATAATACATGTTGAACTTGCAAAAACTACAATCAAATGTGAGATTTCTCAATCAGGCGAAAGAGACAAATTTAGCCGTCTAGCTCCATAGACTCTCATTCATTTTGCACTGGACCGCGATGCCCCCCAGTGGAACTCTGGTGGAACTGCAGCCAAATTCGGTACAATGGGGCTTAATGGGGAGTGAACAGGCTTCTTTCCGTAGACAGGCTTTACATATGACGTCAGACTGATCAGCTGTTGTGATTGGCTGATTTCTCTTATTTCTTTTCAGTGGCTGTCTGACAGAGGAGGTAGCAGTTCATTTTCACATTCTCAACAAAACACATATGGACCTAACATATATTTTTTTAAATGCAAGTAAAAACGGTTTTGTGTGGCAGGGCACCTTTAATTTATTTACAGTAATGTCTCTTAAATGTTTTTTTTTTAACCCTCATGTTGTCCTTGGGTCAAATTTGACCCGTTTTCAGTTAATTTTTGTTTTTTTTGTCACAAAAATTGGCCGTCGAAATAAGCGTTACATTAAAAATATTTTTAAAAAAAACACCAAAAACATCAAAAAGAGCACCCACAACTTTAAAAAAGTGACAAAAATGCTGGAAATAGCGACCAAAACAGAGGGGTTTTTTTCATGTTTGACCGGAAGACAACACAAGGGTTAATAAATCAAAAAACAACAAAATCAGTGCTGCTTTGGCATACATGCGCTCTAATATTTGCAAGTATAAAGGTCAACTGTACTTTGATCCTCTTGGTCCAACTGTTATCTAATAAATCAAAGGACAAAGGTCCATCTTACCACTTTGTGCTTGGTGTTTGACTCCCAGAAGTTCATCAAAGCAGTGCAGCAGGCTGCTCTGTGCAGCGCTGCCGCCTGAGAACTCCATCGGCTCGGCCCGCACCCCTTCATAAACCAGACCCTTCGGCATGCAGGGGTTGTCTTTCCACCTACAGGACACACACACACACACATATATTTCAAAAACCATGTTTCACTTTACAAATTAATAACTTATCAGTCAAATGCAAACACAGAGAGATTTCTGTACCCAGACAGGTAGATCCTCATGATGCCATAGAAGACCGAAGGCTCCACGTACACTTAAGAAAAGTCACATTAACAATTTATTTTGTCAGATTCAGAATAGTTCATGGTCATTCAAACATGTTAAAACATGAAGGAACAGAATGAGTTACCCAGGTCCAGCTAAATAAAAAATCCTAAAACCAACCCAACCTTGGGTATGGCAGCTATGTGCACTATTTTTCAAGCCATTTGATAATAAAATGCCTAAAAATCTGAATATCATTTGGTCACAACGTAATAGCTGCAGAGGGAAAAGAATCCTCCTGTAGAGCCGACATCCTGTTTTATATCTAACTGTCTTCATCGATCTGAAACCACCACAAATATTGAAGATGACTCATTTTCACTCTTGCAGCCTAAAGAGACGCAAAACAATTGTCTGTTACTATTTTTAGGTTATATAACGTAGGTAGGGTAGGAATTTGGTGTAAACAGCGTCAAGATCTTTTCACCTATTTTCAATAGCGCTGTCAGAGTAACATAACTTTTGCTCCATTGATTTGTCAAGTCCGAGAGACTGAGTGGGAAATGACACAAAGTTGACATTTCTTTTAAAACCCTAAAAGATTTGGGGCTTTTAAAAAAATAAAAACATAAAACCCATTGGGGGCTGGTTCCTTGCATGCATCAATAGCTGCATGCAAGGATCTAGGGAAATAGAAATACTTTTAAATGAAGTTACAGTGATTACCCTGCATCAGTTTGAGGGCATCGGTCATGTCCTGTAGAGACTGGCAGACGGCGTCCAGGGCTGTGGCCACAGCCTCGGTGTCTCCACACCTGACACTGTTCATCACAACGCCAATGTTCTGCAACACAGGTCGTTATTCTCGCGATTTCACCAGATCCGGTGGGATTGCGGGATTACAAATCTTGAAAACGTCAAACCATCATACACATCATGTTAAGTTACAATAACTTTGAAATTACTTTTTTCAGACGACAACTCAAACATAATTAATCTGTTTTTTTAACCCTTGTGTTGTCTTCCCGTCAAAATTAAAAATTGACACTTTTGTTGACGCTTTTTATTGATGTTTTAAACTTTTTCTTACGTTTTTGTCCCTTTTTTCAATGTTTGTCACTTTTTTTGACGTTTTCAACACTACGTAACACTAACTTATTAACTCTAGTTTTACAGTTATTTTTGGAATTTATGGTCAATAAACCTCATTTATAGGAAATTATACTTAATGTTTGAGTTAGAAAAGCAGAAATTAGGAATTATTGAGACTAAAATTAAAGGAATGGATGGCGATGATAATCACAGACTGGAATATGTCAACTTTTACTCAATACTATTTCAAAACCACTTCAGTTTACAATGCTATAAAATTGAATAAGACGCCCCAAAATTAATGAAAGTAGAGATTTGTACTTGGCAAAGAGCGTTGGGTGGAATCAATCATGTTATTTTGGGGAATTAAAAAGAACATTGATATGGGACAACAGGTCAATTTGACCCGAGGACAACATGAGGGTTAATAAAAAGTACACATTGCATGACTTGATTCTTTTTTTAGATAAATATTGTATACCCTCAGAGCAGGAACTGCTGCCAGCTCCACCAGCAGAGTAACCATAAAGAAACCTTTCACACTGTCTCCACCCGGAAGCCTAAACAGCAGCTCCAGGTTCCTGCAAGACAAACATAAAACAATCACCCTTGTATACATAACAATGTTATAGTACAAGCATTAAAGGGAAAATGTACTTACTCCATGTCAAAAGGCCTGGCACGGGAGACAGAGATGGACATGAAAATGAGAGAGAACTTTAGGATGGGGTAGTCTGGATCAATGGAAATACATTTCCAGGAAAAAGCCGGAGGATGTCCGCTCTCTGTGTGTTGCCGTTCTTAAAATCCCTTATCTTTGGGGAACAACAACAAACTTCAAGCTAGCAAGCTACACTATGAAAATGTTGAAGAAAATTTGGATCGTGCAACAAGTCCAGCTAATTTAACCCTTGTTTGGTATTCGGGTCAAATTGACCCATTTCAAATTTTTAGAAGATGAAAAATGGTCTAAGTTACATTTTTTTCTACCTGAAAATCAACGTCCTTACCTTATTTTCTGTGATAAACATGTATTCCTGACTCAATTCAGAGAATAAATCTTGATATGACCACTTTCAAGATAAGAATGATCACATAGTGGATTTTCA
>CM057241.1:3294760-3319760 GCA_029931835.1 Etheostoma nigrum | reverse complement strand
GCCTGCCTCCTCCTCTCTGCGTTTGGGTCCTCACTGCACCGTCCCGTAACATCATGGGCCATTAAACAGCAATCAGCAAGGCATTCCAATGGTACAATGAGAAAATGGAACTCATTGGTTCATTTCTCTCTGAATTAGAAAACATGTTATAATGAAAATAGCACAAGTAGAGCTTAAAGCCAGCTTCTGCCATGAGTCAAATCCAACTCAGATGGAAGAATGTGACAAATGACCAAAGTTAAAAACATATAAACACCTGTTTTTTTCTTTTTCTTTCCTTAATCAGAGAATGTTAACAGATGTTTGAACTTTCTCAGATTGAAGCAGTGATTAGGGCAATGTGGCTGTTACGTCTGATTATTGCAGATTTTGATAAAAACAACATCAGTAATTCCACTCCAAGGTAAGAACCATTACTTTATATTTTTCACTCAATCGGAGGACCAAGTGTGGATTGTCTCTGAATTAGGAAAAAAATGTATAATCAAAATACCCCAATAAGAACTTAAAGCCAGGTTCTGCCATGAGTCAAATAGAATAACACTGTTCACTACTAATTTAAGAACAGTTATTAAGTCATGTTGAATCTCCATCCTCCTTAATGGGTGGTGTCGGGTAAAATTCCTTCCACCTCTTCCAACCGGTCCCTCTTTTCCTCTCATTTTTGTATTTTCTCTCTTTTATTCCTTTTTTCTTCCTTCCCATGACCATGAAAGACACATAGTTGAGAATGACTTTGGGGGGGGGGCGGGGCTGCTGAACGTTAATGGAGTAGGACGTGAGTTTGGAAGCTCTTGCCGATTCCGATTAAAATTGTAGTTCATCTGCGTTTTTTCATCACATATTTAGTATTGTTTGACTCCGCAGTACGTTTTGTTGGGAAATGTAACTCTGGACTTCGTAAGATGGCTGGAAAGAACTTTAAAACTCGCAGTACTATTCACACACAACTGGTCCTCAAACCGCCACCGGACTATTTTGCCCTTGGACGCGGAACTCGCCAAGGTCGTCCTTTATCACTTTTGCTTTTTGCTATTGCTATCGAGCCTCTGTCTATTACATTAAGATCTTCCCTTTTATTCAGAGGAATCACCCGTAATGGTTTTGAATATGAATTATCGCTATATGCGGATGATTTGTACACAGTATAACTGATCCTACACTTTCTACCCTTTAAGTATTCTGGAGATCTTCAGCTCCTTTACAGGTTATACATTAAATTTGGGGAAAAGTGAGTGTTTTCCCATTAATACTGCAGCATGTCATATGCAACAGTGGGCTTTGCCTTTTGGATTTAGTCCATCTGGGTTTAAATACCGAGGTATTAACGGGACTTGTTCTTTATCTAGCCCTGCATCTGCCAATTTCACTGCACTTA
Organism: Etheostoma nigrum; assembly: GCA_029931835.1. NCBI lineage: Eukaryota > Metazoa > Chordata > Actinopteri > Perciformes > Percidae > Etheostoma > Etheostoma nigrum. Next base: position 3,318,382 of record CM057241.1, on the reverse strand, counting down.
TCTCAAAGGTTACATCTGATATTTAAGGATGGGGTACCCTCCCCCTTTCATTAATTGGCAAGGTCAATGTTGTGAAAATGAATATTTTACCAACATTTCTGTTTTTATTGCAGTCAATTCCTCTTTTTTTGCCAAAACATTTTTTTGACTCACTTGATAAGACAATCAGTTCTTTTATTTGGAGCGTTAGATCTCCTAGGATTCGTAAGACCTTCCTGCAGAGATGCAGACTTAGTGGAGGACTTGCATTACCTCATTGTTGACCTACTATTGGGCAGCTCACATCCATAAACTTTGCTACTGGTTAAAATCCCCTGGATCTTCTTGGTGTAAATTGGAGCTATCATCCTGCAGGGGTTCTTCTATACCTGCTCTACTTTATTCCTCTTTACCTATTAGACCTTCTTTATATACTGATAACCAAGTGGTTCTTAACATACTCAAAAGCTTGTACCAATTAGAAGAGACTTTAAACTTGAAGCAGCATCTTCCTTGGGTCCTCTGAATAACCACCATCTATTTCCTCCATCACTTTTTCACTGTGGTATGACAGAGATTTATATGTGGATGGTGTCTTTGATAGATTTGCCAATGTGTCATCCCGTTATGAACTCCTTGTTACTCATCTGTTTCGATATTTTCAAACTAAAAGTTTCCCTAATTTTCCCTCTTTACGTCCAGAGCAGCGGGGGGGGGAAACCGTGCTTTCATTGGTCCCTCATCACAGAGGTATCATAACCCAGCTGTTTGACACTATCTTAGCTTTTAGTGACAACTCAAATGATAAACTTAAATGTACATGGGAAAGGGAACTGTCCTGGGAACAGGCCATAGAGAGAATACCATCTACCACCTCTGGTGCTCGTCTCGGACGTCTTCAATTTAAGGTCTTATATAGGGTCCATTTCTCTAAGTTTAAACTATCTGAACTGGATCCAGAAGTGGAAGACACATGTGATAAATGCCATGGCTCTCCTTGTCACCTTAGACATATGTTTTTCTTTGTCCGGATTTGAAACGTCTCTGGGAGGGGTATTTTACTATTATGTCCTCTGTCCATGGGGTAATTGTCCAGCCTTGCCCTCTGGTTAATATATGTGGGGTTCCTGACCCCTCACTTCCACTTAACCCTACACACAAGGACATTATAGCTTTCACATCCTTGCTAGCAGTATGTACAGTCAAATTTTTCCATAAATGGCGACCCTTTATTTCATATTTCACTAATTTAGAAGTGTGCCTGTTGTTGTTGTTCCTTTGTGTTGCATAAATAACCAGTAATATGTGTGTTGGTCGTGTTGAGCTGAGGGGGGGCGTGGGGGGGGGGGTTGTTCATTGTTAGTTACACGGTACTCTGATTTAACTTAAATATTTTCTCCTCCATTCTCATCAGAGCGTTTTTTTTATTTATTTTTTTATGTGTGTATATGTGTCCGTGTACATATGCAAATATGTTTAAAAAAATATGGTAAATTGTATCTGTGACTTTAAGTATTGGATTGCATATTTCCAATAAAAATATTTTGGAAAAAAACATGAATGACTTGGTAATACAATACACTGGCTCTATAAACTATATGACATGTCAATGCACCCCCACAATAGGTGTGTGTGGGATGAAATATCCAGACAAGAAAGAAATAAAATATATCCAATAAAAACGTTCCAAGAAGGTTTCTGAACACTCCCCGTGCCGTGATTCTGGAGCAGGTCTTGTCCTCAGTCTTAGAATCTGAATGCGTCCCTCCACTGAGTCAGAATATGTGCTGCTGTCTCTGGACTCCAGTGCACATTGTCCCACCTTGTTTGAAACTTCCCTGCTGCTAATTTGGGAAGGTGTGGGAGTCGACTGATTGCTAGGTTTATTTCCCTCAGAGTGTCTTTTTCTCTGGCTGGTAAAGCATCAGAGAAATTAATCAGTGGAGTTACTGATTACTGAGTTATTTGTGCATTTGGAAACTTTTCAGTGCCAACCTTGTAGATTGCTGTTAGTTGTGCCCTGGCCTGCTCTGTATCCGTTTTTTGTCATTTAATCCAAATGAGAGGATGATCTTTTTGGACTTGCTTTGAATATGCTGCTTTTTCCAAAATGTGCAGTGCATGGCCTAATTTAGCTCCTGGATAAGAGTCCACCTGTACTCTGTTGTCAAAGCATTCTGGTAACCTTCCTAAGTTGGAGTCTCCAATAATTAAAACTGGCCTGTGGACTACTATGTTCAAATTTTGGATTTTATCATTAAAATGCTTATGTCTTTGAAATAGGGGCTTTTCCGCCATTTGATGGGGCTGGGTCTACAAGCAGTTAGCACCTGGAACTGGTGGCTGCCCATTGCTTTGTCTTGCAGAAGGACGACTAAGGAGTGTTTGAGGACACGAAGGGGTGCTCACTCTGGCCAACTGCTGTTTGCATAATTGAATTGTTTTAAACATTGCCCTGGGGGGGGCACTTTGTTTTGCGTGATTTTTCCAAGTAATTTCTCCATATTTCCACAGTAGATAAGGACATGTTGGGCCTCGTTAGGAACGCGATGAGCTGTGGTATGTGCATCAACTTTCAAATTCAACAGGAAACCATGTTTGGCCATTTGGGATCAGTGCAAAGTCAGGAACTTTAGCAACAGAGTTGTTTGAGCTGGATTCTCTCCATAATTCCACGTTAGATTTGGACATGTTGGGTTTTGTTAGAAACATAAGGATCTTTAGCTTTCAACGTCAAAGGGAAACCATATTTGTGGGCATTGCAATGTCGGTAAAGTTGTCAAAATCTTAATTCCAGAGTAGATATGGATATTTTGGGGCTCCTTAGGAACTTGACAAGCTGTACCAGGCTCAGGTGGTGTGTGGAGGAGACAATGTCCTCTGTGGAGCAGTTGGAGCGGTAAGTTGTAGTGGATCAAAAGAGGGGGGAGTTTGGAAATGATGTGGTCCTTCGCCAGGAGTGAAGCCCGCTGCTTTTTGTGCGTTCTGTCTTCTTAACGTCCTCCAGACACCAGCTGTCTCGAGTCTGAGTGCCTGTTCAGCTGGGTGAGGTGTGGATTTCCTCACAGGAGTGTTGTTGAGTGCTTCAAATCGACCAAAGTAGATATTGAGTGTGTTGAGGACGTCTGTGTTGTCTTCACAGGGCAAAGGAGCAGCCTTGTAGTCTGGGATGGTCTGGATGCCTTGCCACGTGTCTGGTGTTTTTCGGATCGTGGAAGAATCCCTGGATTCTCTGACCATAGGCACGCTTTGCTGTTCTGATGGCACGGTTCAGGTTGGCTCTGGCTGATCTGAGCGCCTCTGTGTCCCCACCCTGCATCAGTGTTTCACGTACCTCATTGGTCATCCAGAGTTTCTGATTTGGCCGTGTGGTGACGATCTTGGTAGCAGAGAAATCTTCCATGCAATTCTGGATGTATGCAGACACAGATTCAGCATCCTCTACATTAGGGTGTTGGTTTTCAGTTGCAGCTTTCTTCAACATGTCCCAGTCTGTGCACCCAAACAGTCCTGTAATGCTGACACAGATCCTACAGGCCAGACCTTCATCTGCTTCACAGTGGGTTTTCCTCTGGTGAGCAGGGGCCTGTATGCAGGAATTAGCATTACAGAGAGATGGTCTGATGAGCCAAGGTGAGGACGGGGGGCTGCCTTGATGTTTGTGTAGGCTCTGTCTAGTGTGTGGGAGCCTCTGGTTGCAAAGTTCACATACTGTTGGAAATGGAGGAGAACTGTCTTCATGTACGCCTGATTAAGTCCCCAGCAACAATGAAGACACCCTCTGGATGTGTGGTTTGCAAGTCACAAGTGGAGCACACTCAAAGCCTCCTTGGTGATAGCACTGGGGGGTTGAAAACAGCAGTGATCATGACGGTGGTGAATTCCCTGGGCAGATAGAAGGGTCGACATTTTATGGTCAATAACTTGATGTCCAGAGAGCAATGACTTGTGACCACCTTGGCATTGTTACCCCAGCTGTTAGTGTAGATGCAAACACCACCACCCGGGGTTTTACCACTGAGAGCGCAGCACAGTTGTCAAAATCTTGATTCTGTTTGAGCTGGATTCTCTCCATAATTCCACAGTAGATATGATATATTTTAATTAAATACATAACGGGTACCCGAGACTTGAAGGATGAGGTGATGGCAGATGATGGTGATGCCCTGGAGGACGAGGATAGCGGAAAATGCGATCAAATGCATGGAGGGTCTCGGGGACTCGAAATAAAATAAAATAGTACACAAGGGTCCTGAGGACCTGAAGCGCAACACAAATGGTCAACGGGTCCCTGTGACCCGATGGACAAAACCTCCTGTTTAAAGGTATGGATTTAAAGCCCAACAACCCCTAAAGAGGCTGGAAGTTCCAGGCTGGATAGAAAATCACCTGTAGAGGCTAAAAGGACACGGAAAAGACCGCCGGAAAGGCTAATTCGTCAGGATTCAGCAGCCATTTTAGGTGAGTCGCTGCCTTGTATTGTTCAAAAGTTATTAAACTATGAATTAGAGGTGCTTTTTTGATCGTGGGCGAGCCTCTCGGTCTCACAGGGTTAACCCTCTGAGCCCTGAGGCCATTTTTACAGTTCATTTTCCGTCTGGATTTATTTTATATAAAAGCCAATAAAACATCAACCCTGTTGTCTACAGTCAAGATCTGAATATCATTTTTTTCAGGACAAACTGGGTTAGTAGAATATTTGGGTTGCAATGAGGTCACTTGAATGTTAAAAATGGTTGTAGGACCTTAAAGACAAATAAATAAATAAAACGGAACATGACTCTTCCAGATATGTATTGATATCACAGACATATAGGTAAAACCTAAGCCATTTTATTCTCTAAAACACTTCTCATATGTCTTGGGAGTCACACTGTGAAGAAATAATCATTATAAATTTTACAGATGACAAAATACAGACATTTTTTCAAAAAAAGTCCAGACGCTTTTGCCCTCATGACATTTACCTATGCCAATAATAACATAATAATGTCATATTTATTGATATTACACCCACAACAATGCTACACAAGCATTTGTGTGTCTAAAACAGTTCTTCTATATGCAAAAATAAACATAATAAACATTATAACTCATATAAAGCACATACTATTTACATTTCTTCAAAAAAGGCCCAAATATATAATATATAATGCAAATATATGCCATATCTCAAACCAATGAGGCCATTTCCTCTATAAAACGGTAGATATCTATCTTGTTCCACTATAGCACCTTTGTTTGCATGCAGACACGTTGACAGGAAGTGTTGGCAAAGTAGGAAGTGGGGGGAGGGCTGATATCTTTCAGCTTCTCTACTCTTTGGCTGATATCTCCCATATATGGGCATGTACTTCCTGTAAACAGCGCAGAGACAGACAAAGGAGCGAAGGAGCGGCCGAATCGAGCGAAAACGCGATGAATTATGGACATAAAGTGGATTAATCTGGGATTTAAAGTATGTTTTAAACACATGCGGTTAGTTTCACACAGCTTTTTAAACGAGGTTAGGAGCAGTTTTCTTTAATGAAACTTACACCCCCCCTCCACCCCCTTCCTGGTGTCTGTAGCCCCGCCCCTCCCAGCCTCCAGAGCTCAGAGAGCAGCTGAGGCCAGCAGCTGAGAGCAGACCAACATTTCCACTTCTCCCTCTGTGAGTTCCCGGGTGGTTGGGACCAAAGCGGAGCTGCTGAGCGCTGAGACTCTGGAGAGACTAACGGAGCTGCTTCCGCTGAGTCCGACTGTTGGTGTCCAGTTAAAACAACAGGCTGAGTTCAATCAGCGATCAGCTCATTAAGCACTCAGCGGTACCTGTTCATTGGTGTTCAGGCCTTCACCTGTCTGCTGCAGGCTGTTGTTTAGGTAAGAGAAAGTTCATATAGTGTATGGCTATATTGTTCTAACAATAAGGGAAATGGCTCTGCAATATTTAGAGTTTAAAATGTGCTGTATTTATAGAGCGCTTTTCTAGTCTTAACGACTACTCAAAGCGCTTTTACATCATACAGGATACATTCACCATTCACACACATTCATACACTGTGGCCGAGGCTGCCGTACAAGGTGCCACCTGCTCATCAGATAAACACTCACACACATTCACACTCCGATGCGCAGCATCGGGGGCAACTCGGGGTTCAGTGTCTTGCCCAAGGACACTTCGACATGTGACTACAGGGCCAGGGATTGAACCACTAACCTTCCAATTGGCACAGCCGAGTTTAAATTGTGTTTATTGGAGAAAACTATTCCTCCACCTCCATGTTAACTAAAGTTCTGTGTTTATTTCTGTCATGAGCTATCTTCTGGCATTACCATCCCCTCATCTTAAAACTGATCCACGTGATCAGAGCATAATGTGTGACTGGATGAGTGAATGAATGTTCACTACCGGTCAACAGTTTGGGGTCACGTAGAAACTCCCATTCCCCTCCATTATAGACAGAACACCAGCTGGGACCAGTTGTACTGTTTTTTTAACCAGGGCAGCAGTTTTCAGATTAAATGATGTGCTTACATAATTGACAAGGCTTCTACAATGTTTTCTTTAAAATGATATCAGATTAGTAAAGAGCATGTGCCATTGGAACACTGGATGAATGGTTGCTGATAATGGGCGATGTACAGGTGCTGGTCATATACACACACAGTGATATATTTCTTTTAATTGTGATGATTATAACTGTAATGAAAACCCTAAATTCAGTATCTCAGTAAATTAGGTTCAATATTGAAGACACCTGGTGCCACACTCTCATCAGCTAATTAACTAAAAATTGCTGAAAAGGCCTTCAAATGGTCTCTCAGAGTAGTTCTGTAGGATACACAGCCATGGGGGGGGAACAGCTGAAAAGACAACTATTAACACCTTGTACAAGGACACACTAGGTCATAGGTAAAGAGGCTGACAGAGCTCTGTGTCCAAGCTGTGATGTAGATGTGGTAGAAAACCTATGGGGTGTTGTGAAGAGGATGATGCGATGCTCCAGAAGAGCTGAAGGCCACTATCATACCACCGGAGCAGGGCCACAGACTGATGGACTCCATGCCACGCCACATTGCTGCACTACTTCAGGCAAAAGGGACCCAACTAAGTACTGAGGTCTGTACATGCTCATACTTTTAATGTTCTTAATTTTCAGTTGGCCAACATTTCTAAAAACCTTTTTTTTGTATTGGTCCTAAGTAATATTCTAATTTTCAAAGATACAGAATTTGGGATTTTCATTAGTTGTCAATTATGATCATCACAATTAATTTCATTTATACTGTTTATTGATCCCAAGTGGGTAAATTACAAATTCACTTTTTTTTTTACAATTAAAAGGAATGAACATTTGAAATATATCACTCTGTGTGTGATGAATGAATATAATATGTAACTTTTTGAATGGAATTACTGACATAAATCAACTTTTTCATGATGTTCTAATTATATGACTTTCGGGTATTCTGGTAGTTACCCGTTAAGTTGGTTAACCAAGACTCTTTCCAGACGACAGGACACAAGGGAAGTCTGTGAATGTCACCTCTGACAATCTCTTAGCAACTTCAGCTTCTTTATTGCATGAGTGAAGCAAGTTACAGTGAAAATTTACAACGTGGGAGTGGCAACACTTGTGTGTCATAACTCATTAATTCGTGACATTAAGGTGCATGCATACCGTATGTATGTATGTATGTATGAATGAATGGATGGATGAAAGAAAAGAATGACATTGCATAATCATCAGTGTATTAAATATTGTACAGTCCTGAATTTGCGTTGACATTTCAATACTGTCAGAGGATTAAATATTTAACTGTAGTGAAATTACATTTTTAAATATTAAATACTGCACAGTAAGATCGTGGTCGAGGGTCGTGTGTACCAGGCCATCTGGGCGTGTCTTACAGAAGGCATAAAAGACTGAAGTGTCTCTCTCTCCTCCCCCCCCCCAAGTTGTGACTTGCTCTGGTATCCTTAGGTATTAACAGGTTGACTTTATGTTGCTGGACTATCTATATTCCAGTAGGTAGGTAGGTTTTGGATTGTTAGCCTGTAGATGTTAACACATGTTCCTGTGCTGCTAGCAGGGTTGAGGGCTGGGAAGTCATTTGGAACCTTTATTCCTGGTAGGCATAAGCAATGTGGGCCACTCGTTGTCCCCATTGACTCTTTTTTTGTTTTAGTTTGTTATTTTTGTGTAGCAGGTGGTACGAGCGGTTCCAGGAGCTGCTCGGGTGCACTCCATGGCTGTCTAGGTGATTTTCAGCGTGCTGGAAGTTAACCGGGTTACTGGGCTTGTGCTTAATTTATCCCGCCGCTAGCCTGCATGAAGACTAGGGCTGAGTGAGAGAGGTAGTATTGGTTAGGCAGTTAGCCAGAGGAATGGGGTTCCATAATTAAAGCAGCCTGTCGTCCTTGTCTGGTGGTGGAAACAACTTGTTTCTGGTGTCCTTGCCTACCTGTATTTGTTGCTGAGAGAAGGTTCTGTCTGGAGAAAGGGCTTCAATTGAAGAATTTGAGTGTCCAGGTGTGGAGTTTCTTAATTCTTACAAAAAAGAAGCACTCTTTAGATGCTTTGCCTGTCCTAGTCTTTGGAGACTGCTAGTGTTCCCGTGGTAGTGACTAGTGTTGTCTGATGTAAATGGGGATGTTTAAAGTCCATGTTGCAGGTTTAATTTTGCAACGAATTTGTGCAATTTGCTTGTTGGTAGTAAATATTTGAACTGTTATCCATTGTATTTGATGGTGTTGGATATCGCAAAATTGAATATAATACCAAAATTAGGTACAATTTTACAGTGTTTCATTTTCACCCTACAATGCATTGCATGACGTCACGCTGGGGAGATAACAGAGCAGCCTGCGTTGTATTTACCACTGGTCTGACCTAATGTGGCTTCTGGTCTTTTAATATTAACAGTCTATGGTCTCAATCGAGTCCATGTGACTTTATTATAATTATAATATTGGAGGGAAAGTGAAACACAGCTTAGACGGGGATGTTGTTCGGCTTTTCACAAGTTTAGACCGCTAGCTAACGCTGCGCCGCCGGATGTTAGCACAACAGCGTTAGCCTAGCCTGCTAGGTAAATACTACGACTGCCTGTGGTGTTGCCTATATATGCGTCCATGTTGTCAACATCATACATGTGGCATTAGTGCACCTTTTGTACCATAATTGTATTGAATGAAATAGTAAGCTTCGCTCCTACGAGATGGGGGGTTTGTTACGTTACACACAAAGCTAACTGGCTATAGTTAGCCTGTACGGATGCTAGCGGATATAGCTAACGTCGCGTAGCCAGCCAGCAACTTCGGCAGTAGAGCTTCGGTAAGCTAAGACGACCGCGATGTCGCCCACAATCAACCTGCATTGATGTTTGAAATATAAACAATTACAATCCTGGTGCGTGCTGGTTGGGGAGGACCATGATCCGGCCTGAAATGTCACAAACGGATTTAGGCATCTTCAGATCAGCTGATCGCGGGGCTCGCTTCCCGAGCGGAGGGGCTCGCTTCCCGACCGGCGGCAGGCTCGCTTCCCGACCGTAGGGGCTCGCTTCCCGACCGGAGAGGCTCGCTTCCCGACTGGAGAGGCTAGCTCCCCGACCGGAGGGGCTTGCTTCCCGACCGGCGGATCACTCGCCTACAGCACCCGCACTCCACCGCAGCTTCGCCGCCACACACACAAGCACCGGCCAAACAGCAACACGTTTTCACCGGAGGAAGAGGTAAACACAGAAATAACACTCGGGGATGCCTTCTATTACTATATCTAGATAAGTGTAGCAGTACTTATCTGAACTAACGACATGATCACTGTCACTAGATCGAAAGAAAACGTTGACGTTCACTCGGTGCTATTCACTGACAGTAAAAAGTAAAGTCATTGTATGCACTGCTGGGTTGCTAAATAAAGGAGATAAATGAAGGAGACTTCCCCACAATCTTGACAATTCCTCATTTGCCCTGTCACGTCTGGTAGGTTCGTAATTATGTGGCTGCTGGCCTTTACTCCTCTTCCTCCTCCGTCAGTCTCCGTAGTTCTAGTGCTAGGCTGAGACTTAACTCCCCTACGTGACGTCATCGCCGAATTGACTTCATAAACCCGCAAACACCAAAAATGACCAAAAACTAACTTTTAACACTATTTGGAGACATTTTTAAAAATGATATACATATCTTGAGTGTTTTTTGTACCCAATAATCAACAGTGGTGGTTAACTTGCAACATGGGCTTTAAGTGTCTAACATGGCTCCTGTTCTGGCTGGTTTGGGGGCTGGGTGTCTTGCCACAGTTGCAATTGCATACTTCAGAGGCTGAAGTAGCACATGATCAGGCGAGACAACAGGCAGAGTTGGACCTCATAAGTACGGGGAAGCTTCAGCCTGACCCCCAGAAGGCTCAGGGTCATTATGGCGTACGGCTCCAACTCCATTTGATGTTTCTTTCAATTTGTGGTTGGTTCCAAGATGTAATTAAAGAGACCCTGACATTTTCTTTATGTTTGAATGTTTAGCAGAGACCCAAAGTTGGTCTGACGCTGACAGCACTCTACTGCTTCAGTGTGTGCTCACTGGCAAAGTCCAGGAGGCCTTCTCAACCATGAGTGTTGCTGATAGTGGTGTCTACCACTTGGTTAAAGCTGCGGTACCTAGCGCCTATGAACTGGTGCCGGAACCATATCGTCAGTGCTTCAGATCACACAAAAGACAAGCAGTCTCACACTGAATGAGACGAGCAGTCTCACACTCGTGATTTAGCCACTCAGTTTAGTCGGTAGTGTGCTGGGTCTCAGGTACAAACCTCAGAGGATTTGCAGGAACTAATTTAGCTTGAACAGTTTAAAAATACTCTGTAATGGAGCAACAGCAGACTGTTTCCTCAGTCAATGAGGGGATTGATCCCGGCTATGCCGCGTTTGTAGCTGAGGGCTATGTCTTGCAGTAGTCTGGTAAAAGAGCAGAGAGACGACCCGTCCCTTCAGGCTCTGTACAGCCAAGGTCTACCGGATGATGAGGTGGAGAGTGCAGCCTCTGGTTTCTTTCTCCAAGTAGGCCTGTTGGTGAGAGAGTGGGTTACCCAGGGGGACTGTTTTGTGGGGGATGAAATTGTGCAAATTGTTCTGCCCTCTGCGTTAAGACGTACTGTACTTGATGTCTTCCCTGTTCTTGTTGTCAGCTGTTGGAGAAGGGTTCTTTTTTGTATCCCTTTTGAAGACGTGTGGTGGGTGGAAGTTTTTTCTGTGTAACAGGGCGTGTGTGTCTGTGGGCTTGAAGTACACCTTGGTTTCAAGGATGCCTGTTTCTTTGAAATGTGGACCCTTTAACACTGTGGTGTCTAGAAAGTTGACTTTCTTTTCATGTAGTATTGGGTCAATTTCTATTGAGTCGTGGTGGTTGTTGAGGATTTGAGTAAAGTCCTCAAAATCTTTATCTGGATGGGTCCGTATTCCCCAAATGTCGTCTAGGTACCTAAAGTACATTTTTGGGAGTTTATCACATTTATGGAAGGCCGTCTCCTCCCATTCTGCCATGTAAATATTTGCATATGCAGGTGCAAATTGTTTGCCCATGGCCGTTCCCTTTGTTTGTAAGTACCATTTTCTATCAAACTCGAAATCGTTCCTTGTTAGGCTTAAGTGTAGTAAACGTAAGATCTCGTTGTCAGGTCTGTTAAGTGCAGGGTATTTTTTGAGCCATTTGTTTATGATTTCCATGCCCTTGGGGATGTCAATGTTTGTGTATAGGCTGTTGACATCCATGGTGAAGAGTTTGCAAGGTTCTTCCATGACCAATTGTTAGATTCTTTTTTTTTTGGGGGACAAAATCCGTGGTGTCTTTAAGATAACTTGGGTGTTTGTTGGATAACGGGGGCAGAAATGAATCCAAATACAGTGTGAAAAATAAGTATTTGAACACCCTGCTATTTTGCAAGTTCTCCCACTTAGAAATCATGGAGGGGTCTGACATTGTCATCGTAGGTGCATGTCCACTATGAGAGATACAATCTAAAAAAACAAAATCCAGAAATCACAATGTATGATTTTTTAACTATTTGTATGATACAGCTGCAAATAAGTATTTGAACACCTGAGAAAATCAATGCTAATATTTGGTACAGTAGCCTTTGTTTGCAATTGCAGAGGTCAAACGTTTCCTGTAGTTTTTCACCAGGTTTGCACACACTGCAGAAGGGATTTTGGGCCACTCCTCAACAACAATTTGTACACCAGTTTTTAGTATGCTGCATAAAAGGGCATGGCTACAAAGTTGGCTTGGTTCCTGCCCCCAGGAACCTTTCCTGGAGCAGATAGGATTCCTGATGTTCTATGACGGACAAGCCCTACAAAACTAATCTTGGATTTTTGTAAAGGGGCCCGCCCTCCACCACTCTGCAAAATCTGGGGTCTCTGGGGGTTTTCCTTGATTAAATATGAATATTGTAGATTTTTTTTAAATGCTATGGGGAAATGGAAAAAATGTTCTCAAATGTCCAGACTACTTTCTCATGGGACATTTGAGAACAACCTTTCCGTTCGGGAAGGACACTTGAGAACACTTCTGTCATTTCAGAAGGTCGTTTGGGGGGACCAAAATTGGGACGTTTCCTTCCAGTTTATCAATACTTTGAAAAACAAATTCTGAGCCCCTTGTGTCCTGACTTCCAGTGAGAGAGCAAGGGAGGCCAGGATGTGGCTGAGCCCACACACAGGCTTCACAGTTGGGCTAAAACTGTGTTGGTCACTAGAACACCGGACATTGGAGAATACTTTGTCATTCGGGAAGGACAAATAAGAACAGTTAACTGTTGACTCTTCCCGAGTGGCAGAAATGATCCCAAATGTCCTTGTCCCTTTGAGCACCTGGTGTACTAACTGATTTGCAGTGAGAGGAAGGGAGGCAATACGGCAGCTGGGCCCACGTGCAAGCTTCACAAATGGGCTAAGATTGCTTTCTTTGTAGATAACAAGTGTCCTGTTGCCTTAGTACTACTAGACCTCACAGCAGCCTTTGATACGGTAGACCATACAATCCTCCTGTCACGCCTGGAGCAGTATGTTGGCATTCATGGCACTGCACTCAAGTGGTTTATGTCATACTTATCAAATAGGACTTTCTCTGTGATGATGGGGGATTTGTCTTCTTCTTGTGCTTCTCTCTCCTGTGGTGTCCCGCAAGGCTCCATTCTTGGCCCTATTTTGTTTTCATTATATATGCTACCGTTAGGGTCAATTATAGCCAGACACAAGCTATCTTTTCACTGTTATGCAGATGATCTGCAAATCTATCTGCCATTGAAGCCTGGTGATGTACAAGGTACTTTAGCTGACTGCATCACGGACATTAAGCAGTGGTTTGCCCAAAATTTTATGCACTTAAATGAGGATAAAACTGAATATATTGTGTTTGGAGAATCTGTGTCTAATGGGTTTGGTCCCTGGTTTCCAACGGCCAGACAGACGGTAAGGAACTTAGGAGTGATTTTTGATAGTTCCTTTAAATTCAACAAACAGATTGATAATGTTGTTAGATTGAGCTTTTTTAAACTACGCCTTCTGGCAAAGGTAAAATCGTTTTTAAACCGTCATGACCTTGAGAAGGCTATTCATGCTTTAATAAGCTCTAGACTGGACTACTGCAATGCCCTGTATATCGGTGTTTCCCAGTCTTCTGTTGACCGTCTCCAACTTGTCCAAAATGCAGCGGCCCGCCTGTTAACGAGCACAAAAAAACGAGACCACATAACTCCGATTCTTTATTCTCTTCATTGGCTCCCGGTACACTTTAGAATTGAGTATAACATTTTATTGTTTGTTTTTAAAGCTCTTAATGGCCTTGCCCTATCTTACATTTCAGACATGCTGACCATTCGTAATTATGGTAGGACGTTGAGGTCATCTAATCAACTTATGTTGGAAGTGCCCAGGTCAAGACTGAAACACTGGGGTGACCGCGCTTTTTCGGTTTCTGGACCTAAGCTCTGGAATAAGCTACCCAGTGAGATGCGTATCGTTACTGACCTGGGCCTTTTTAAATCAAGACTTAAAACGCATCTCTTTAAAGTGGCGTTCGGTACCTAGTAATGTGATGGCTCATTTATATTTATGTTTATATTGATTTTGCTTTTTCTCATTCATTATTGTATTTTTGTTAGTGGTATGTTGTTGTTTTTTAAATTCTGTGGTTTTTATCTGTTGTGAAGCACTTTGGTTCACCTATCGGTTGATGTAAGGTGCTATATAAATAAAATACATTTACATTTACATTTACAAGACTGTGTGGGTCACTGGAAGGCATGACATTTGGGAACACTGTCATTTGAGAAGGACAATTGGGATCACTTTTGCCAAAAGGGAACATCTGAAGTGTCCCAACATGTTCCCAAATGTCCGCAGGCCAAATGGGACTACTTTTGTGAATTCAAAAGGACAAAAGAGAACACATATGCAAATTGGGAAGGACAATTGCCAAGAGGCACTGCTCCTATTACTTTTTTTGTTTGTTCGTCGATTTCCTGATTTTATATGATTATTTATTGGTTTTCTGGCTTGACTTACGGCTGAGAGAAGCATATGTTGACAATAACAACTCCAACTAAATCAATAATAAATAGCCATGTCGAAGGTTTAAAATTAAAGGAAAAAGCACTAAGGACCTCTTAGGAGTATCATACCTCTGGACCGGGTTAACATGCTTCACTATTCGCCCAGAAAGAGGCTCCTCTAAACAGCCAGGCCTCACTGCCTCCTCTTTAATGCCCACAAAGTGGCACACTCCAGCACCCACTTTCTCCCTCCCAAGGCCCAGTAAGTGGCTCTGTTGCTGGGCTACTGCCTCCAGGGTAACAGGCCTCCACTATAAACCTCAGTTACCAGTCTTGGAGTCACTTATTGATCACAATAGGCCTAAAACCCCAAAAATGTACTATTGTGCAACCCATGTTAAATATAAATCACACTGTGTATTTGTATTGCACAGAGACAAAAACAAATACTTTTTTTCCCTCAATCTGAGAAAGTCAACACATGTGTCAAAGAAAAAAATGTTCTGCCATGATTCCAGTTCAATGCAACCACTTGTACATATTTTCAAGACGTGTACATGTGGTTCAATTAAAAAACACAAAATACTTTACATATTGTTGCATTTCTCTTTGAAGTTTTGTTTCATCTGGTTAAGCGAATGATTAGACGCCTTGGGGCTGAAAAAATCTCAACCTTTTCCCAAAGAAAATAACTGGTGCTGGAGCATGTTAACCCAGGCTTAAAGATACCTACTGGACTAGGAATGCTTGATAAAGAGCCTTGACCTTTGACCTCTTCAGTTTTTATCAGCAATGTGTCTAAGACAAACCTTTCTGATGTCATTTTGAATGGACTTTCTATCCCCATTCACTTATCATGTTACAGTATATTAAGTGGGTGCATGTGTTTCAATAAAAAAATATTTGAACAATTTTGGAAGCATTTTGTGAGGTTGTGTCTGTCAGTCCAGCATGAAAATGACTGATCAAAACACCCAACAAAAAAGGAAAAAAGCAAAATCTCTTTACAATGTGGCTGTTGCCTCTGATTAATGCATCTTTGGAAAAACCATCAGTACCTAGATTATGATGTAATACCATTACTTAAAGTTTCCCTCAATCAGAAAATTTCACCTCATATTCTCTGAATTAGGAAAAAAGTGATACAATGACATAGGGTCCTTTATTCATTAATTGATTCCCATTTGAGTTAAGTCATTATTTGGAGAAACTGAGTAATTATCTATAAAAACTTTTGGAAAAAACTGTAAATGATCAAGAGAGCATTTATTTACAAAAATATATACATACGGTACACACAAATTATTTAGCATTTGATTTAATACAAAAAAGCAAACATGTGAAATATAAAAACAGCAAAAATCTTAAATATAAAAACGGCAAATGTTTTAAATCTAAAAAAAGCAAATATTTTGGTGTATTACTTTCTTTCCCGTCTTCTTTTTCATGAGAACTTTCCTTTCTTTTCCTGTTCTTCTTCTCTGGATAGATCTTTCTGCTGCCCTCTTTGTCCTTGCAGAAATTCCTTTTGACAATTGGACTATTGGACTGAGTTCTACCTTCAGGGTCCAATTACCCATCCTCTTGCTCGGTGTCTGTTGAGGAAGCACAGACACAATTCAAACTCAAGTGCGTCCCCGTGTGTTTGGTGTCACAGAACAAAGCTTTTAAAGCATAGGTTGAACTTACAGAACATGAGTTCCTGATGGAGGACATCTTGTTGTCCTCCTGTCTCTCTTCTGCATGGCCCTGCTGATACAGAGAACTACTGTGTGGGTTGGGGCATTCTAGCACTTGGCATTCATGTATAGGGAGGTAGACCATTTGTGAACACTTGGGAAAAGTCAATTCCCCATTAAATGTTGGGTTGGGCTTCCCTACAACTGTCCTCCCCTTACCCAAAGACGTGACATTTTAAGTGTTTGATCCCACGTGTCCATCCCACCCCAACTGTGGGTGTCTGGGAGAACAAACAACCAAGAGAGTGTTTTTAAAGTCTAGTTTTTACTTACACTGGTATCCTCTTCCTCTGTTGCCTCCACCTCCTCGTCCACGGTAGAGGACCCGGACTCCTGGTACTCCACCTTATCGGAGCATGAGGTGGAGGTTTTCCTCTGCGGTGGTGTTCTTCCGGCGGTGGCTGAAGTGGAGGGGGTGGCTGAGGTGGAGGGGGTGGCTGAGGCAGTTGCTCCCTCCGGGGTAGCTGAGACTTCCTCAAAACACTCCCTGATGGCCCGGCATTGCGCTACACTTAATGAAGTGCATAAAAGCGGTCTGATGTGCCGACATCGTGGCACATGAAGGTTGCCATCTCCCTCCTTATGTCCTTGGTGTGGATGTTTTTGGTCTGAAAGAGAAGAACAGAGCAAGACAAAATGATGTGTATAGCAGACTTTCTATGAAACACAGCAACGCAGAATGAATGAGGAAAACTCACATGTGCCGACACAGCAGTCCTCAGGTCAGTGAAGTTGGGCTTCCCCAGCAGGCCCATCTCCACCTCCACCCATGCCATCTGCATGTAGCGGACCATGTTTTTGACCGGGCCCTTGCCTGCTGTGAAGAACACAAGGTTGTTGGGCGGAGCATGTTGCTCCCGGATGGCCAGCCACCTCTCCATCCAGGAGAACTCTCCCACAGTGAAGTAAATTTGGGCTGCCCCGAAATGTTTATTAGTTTTGTGTTCATTGATCTGCAAATCACAGAAAACATATCCAGACTCTTGTCAGATGATTTTCAAATAAAACGCAGTGACTACAACTGTAATTCTGTCTAGACAGACTTACACGAATCACTACCCCGTCATCCGCCTTTTCTTTGGCTGCCATGACCTCAGAAACCCTCATGTTGGAGAGCACCCCCGGCCGGGGACCGTAGATGCTCCCTATAAATGCGGCAATATAGCCGTAGAAGCGGTAGCGGGCCTGGGACAAGGGGTTCGCTTCAAGTTCAGCTGACAGGACAAGAAAAGAGAGCAAAGTGTCAGCACCTTGGAGAGAGACCACACATGGCTGTGGTGAGAAGGATAACACTTACTCAGAATTCCAGGGATCCTCTTTCCTGCCCTGTCCTGGCACATTTTCAAGGATTTCCTGGATACCACCCTCTCCAATTTGGTTCTCTTTACCTCCATTTGGTGGGTGACTACTTGCCTCCCAATAAAACTGAGGCTCTGTTTTACGGCCCTGACCACCCCCACAATCTGTGGTTGGGTCAGCCTCGCATTTGGCGGAGGGGTTTCCTTGAGGTACCTCACAAACTGGTACACATTCCTGAGGTAGAAATTAGCTGTTGTAATGGTTTTTCTTTCCCTCAGGAGGTGTTCTGCCCATCTGTTGAAACACATGTTGGGATTTAGTTGCTGTTCACATCAGGCTTGTTTCATGCTCGTATCGTTATACAAGCCATTACTGGTTTCTACCATGCAGTCCCATGTACTTTGGATTTTTTGAATGTGATTTTTATTTTGTGTGTAAAACCAAAAAAGAAGAATTTAAACAAGTCACACTTATTCTCTGATGCCCTTTATGTTATACAAAAATCTCCAGGTGTAGAGCTCCGTCTTCCCCTGGCATAGGTAGAAGATGAAGGTCTTCACCCGGTTGACCTTTGAAAGGGCGTTTTCTAATTGCTTTGAGGTCGGGCAGGCCCCCTCGTGGTGCCGCCTGTACTCCACCAGATAGTCGTCTGTGAACGTACCAGGAACATTGGAACATTGACATGGAATTCAAGTACTACACACACATTGTATTTTTAATCTTACCAATGGACTTAGGGAAGATGATGTTGCATCCTCCCGATGTCCGTCCCTGTCCCCTAAACAGCTGCCGCATGGCAGTAACCTGGCGGCCTGCGGCAATGGAGGTTGTTGGCTCCTCGCTGCCAGCCTCCTCCTCGCCGCCAGCCTCCTCCACAGCAGCACCCGTTTCCCCCTCGCTGGCAACCTCGGCCTCCCTCTCATCCTTCGTCCGCTCTGGCTTCTCTTAGACTTTGGTACACAAGCGCAAATAAAGGGAGGGTCATTGTTTTAACGGCACTTTTGTACTTTATTTCTCGCCTTCCAGTCAGCAGCACTCACCTGTTTGAAAGAGCCGGTGAGCCGGCTGAGCCTCTTGGCCTGCTGGCGGCAGACACTCCTGCAGGAGGCCAGCTCTTTTTCAAGTATTGCAAGCTTTCGTTTAAGCCCCATCTTCCTCCTCCTTAGGACCATGTTGTCCTGTAAAATGGAGGACAGCCACTCCTGACAGTCAGGGTTGGGGCAGCCGGTGTCCTCCACCTATTCCTCTGGGACAGGAGCCCCTTCCCTGTCGACGTCATCATCGCCGCTGTCTCCAACGTCAATGTCCAAAGTTGACACCATCAGGATGCTAAAGATGCAATTACATTACATGGATGCTACATTCCATTTATAAAGAGCTTTGTCATAGACACTGAAAGGATTTGATAGAGAATGTGCAGCACCCACCTTGGCTGGGACACCCGGAGTGCAGCCAGCTGGGTAATGGCCTTCTCAGCCCTTACTCTCAGGCTAAACTAAGGGGAAGGAGGAAGATAGGGAAATGAGATTCAGCCTGAATCTTAGTTTTTATTTAATGCAAAACATTTTAGTCTCGTATTTTTTTCATCAACAATAATACATGTTAATTTAGTTTTAGTCAGTGTTTTTGGACATTGGTGCAGTCTCGTCATCTTGTCTTCATCGTGGGAAAAAAAGGTTGTTGATGAACATTTAGTCTCGTCTCCTCTCTTCCTCCCCTACTGTATGCCACTGAACCCAATAAAGAGGTGAATCCTTTGTCTAAAGGAGGGATAGAGAAAAGGAGAGAGTTGAGTTCCTGAAAGATGGTGGGCTGAGAGTGGGGAAAGAGATTTTAACTTCCCTGTCTAGAGAAAAACATATCATAAAATCTATGTATACAAACGACACATGTTCAGTTATAATTAGCCACCAACAAACCCATTTCTTTCCCCAAGAATGGGGAGTGAAACAGAGGTGCTGCCTGTCCCTGACTCTGTTCAACATTTATATAAATGAACTGGCAAAAAATCCTGAACTTTCTACATCCCCTGGTATCACTCTGGGAGATACTGACATCAAATGTTATATGCTGATTAGGGCTGCACGATTATGGCCAAAATGATAATCACAATTATTTTGATCAATATTGAGATCACGATTAATATCATGATTATTTGTTTTAACCAAAACAAATTGTATTGTCACATAACTGTTTTCACATCCATATTGTGCTACATTCCTGCTAATGTACACATATGTGCATCAAAATAAAATAGGTCCTCTTCTTCATCAAAATCCACTGCATCTCCTTTTAAAGAATAAATATAAATGACAAACCAATTAAAATGTATGACTTCAACAGGGCACTAGTTTTCATTGAGTAAATATATTTTAGGAAGCAATATGTAAACTTGCATTGTACCTGCATTATGGATGTGAATAAAACTCCAAATATACAATCAATAACCTAACCCTAACGCTTTTATCTTGTCTTATTTTTATTGGGGCTTTATATAACCTACCCAGGTTTTATTTCCCTAAACATAACCATCCCTTACCTTACTCATTTATTTTTTATATCTTATTTTTTTTATCCTAACCAATCCGTTTATCTTGTTTTAGTATTTTTATTATTTATTTTTATTTCGGGGTCTAATGCAACCTGACCAGGTTTTTTCTTTTACCCATTCTTATTACATTATGAAGGTTGGGATTTGTCCATTATTTATTTATTATCTTTTATCAATAATCTTTAAACCCTTGGTATTTTTTATTAATCCTATCTATCTACTGAAATCTTTCTTTCAAACCCCCCCCCCCCCCTCTTTTTCCTCTATTTTTCTTCCCCCCCCTTTTTTTCTTTACCCCTGCCACCAGAGATGGTTCGCCCCAACAGGAAGCGGGTTGGACCAATGGGGACGCGACCAGGTGGTGGTCCCACCTTGACCATTTCTTTTAAAGCCCAGCTGTCTCTGGTGGCTGGAACACTCTCCTGAGGAAGCCAAACATTTGGCGAAACGTCGAGAGGGCTACTTTTAACTTTTTTCTTTTTTTTTTAAAAACCTTTCAAGGAACTTTTTTACTGTGATTTTAACCTTTTTTTTAAAGCAGTGATTGCTTTTAAGCACACAGGAGGATTTTAACCTGCAAACAGCCCAATTTTGAGGAGGATTCATTTTACAACCAGCCGATCAGCCAGAACACCCAAGGGGTGAGTCTTTGGAAGGTAAACATTTGTTTTGTGTGTGCACACCGAAGATCTCGGGCTCACCACCTACATAGGATGGCTTTTTATGAACTTTCAGTGCGGCCTTTTATCCCCTTTTAATTGTTTAAAGACTGTGTGGACCCAGGGGGTGCCCAAGGGGGCCCCCTCTGTACTCGGAAAAACGTCCTAAACAAACACAAGGCCTCCGAACCTGTGAGTTTTAAGTTGTCTTTAACCTCATTAACTCTTTGGTGCCGGATGCTTCGCGACGACACATCTACCGCCGGTTACTGCGTTGCGCAACTTTGAACCTCCCGCCGGCCGCTGCGTGGCGCAGCATTTTGTATTCGTCAGTCTTTTCATGACGCATGCAGCAGTGAACGCACTGTCATTGGTTCAAATGCACATGAGGCGGGTCTTGTTGGCCATTTAAAGCCATGTGACCACTAAAATGTACTGTAGTTTGCTGAAAATCATGTCAATCAACCAGACATACACGTGCGTTTGTTTATGTTTTTTGAGAGACGAGCGAGAAAATGACTCCGACAGAGGAGGATTTTGACAGCGAGGGCAGTGACAAACGGGACCCGTTTGTGCCGGATGCTTCGCGCCGACACGTCTACCGCCGGTCAAAATCCTCCTCTGTCGGAGCCATTTTCTCGCTCGTCTCTCAAAACAATCATAAACAAACGCACATGTATGTCTGGTTGATTGACATGATTTTCAGCAAACTACAGTACATTTTAGTGGTCACATGGCTTTAAATGGCCAACAAGACCCGCCTCATGTGTATTTGAACCAATGACAGTGCGTTCACTGCTGCACGCGTCATGAAAAGACCGACGAATACAAAATGCTGTGCTGCGCCACGCAGCAGCCGGCGGGAGGTTCAAAGTTGCGCAACGCAGTAACCGGCGGTAGATGTGTCGTCGCGAAGCATCCGGCACCAAAGAGTTAATGGTTTATTCCAGTTTTTAGGAACCTGCCCTTCTTTCTTTCTCCTAACTTTCTTAATCCCTTTCTCCTTTCATTTCATTGTTAATTTTTATATACCAGGGTTTTATGTGGCCTATTTGAACAGGCTTTTTATTTTTGTTTGACCAGTTTGTTTTCCACAGGTGGTTTCCCTCCATTTTATTTCCTTCCCTTTTTATGTGCAGCCGGGTCGGCCATTTTGGGGGTCATTTTTATCAGCTGGGGCCGTCCTGCAGCTTTGTGGCAAACATGGAAATACCACTACACAACAGGTTTACACCGCTGGCGTTGGCTCCGGGGGGTGGAGCGGTGGTGGGGGTGGTGAACCATCGCTCCCTTCCTGCCCTTCCCTCGGGAGCCAACAGCCAGCCTGCACACACTACAGTTCACCATAACTATCTTCACACCAAGACATGCTTCAAACTGATACAGGCCATTCATTGCTCGGAAATCATCAACAACACACTTCACACGGGCACTTTTCCTCAAGGCATGATGAAACACATCACTAGACTCAACTCCTTTATCAAACCCTCCTCCCCCAACAATAACACACTGGACTTGGTTAAACTCAACACGGACACATGGATGCACAATAACATCACCATACTCGGGGAACATTATGACACAGTCATTGCCACACTGCTGCAGGACCTCCCACCATTCGCACAGGCATCCTTCACCAGATCCATCCAATTCAATTTCAATTCAATTTTATTTATAGTATCAATTCATAACAAGCATTATCTCGAGACACTTTACAGATAGAGCAGGTCTAGACCACACTCCAGAATTCACAAGGACCCAACAGTTTCCTACAGAGCAAGCAACAGTGCGACAGTGGCGAGGAAAAACTTCCTTTTAGGCAGAAACCTCGGTCAGACCCAGGCTCTTGGTAGGCGGTGTCTGACGACCGGTTGGGGTTACAATGAAGAGTGGCAATAACAGTCACAAAAATTTTTTAGTATGTAGTAGTTCTTTGTAGTAGTTCATGGCATAGCAGGGCACTGTGCGGCGTTACAAGGCCCAGCAGGACGTAGCAGGACGTAGCAGGATGTAGCAGGGCATTGCAGGACGTGTAGCGGGACCATGGCGACAGCTGCAACCACGATTTTGGGGCCTCCCTGATCCAAGGAAACACGCTGGGGGGAAAAGAACATAAGGACTCCGGGGAATGACTCCCCAGAGCTAGGTTAGTAACAAGCATTTCTGGGACATGGATGCACATAAATTGAAAGATAGAGGAGAGAAGAACTTGGTGTGTCATAGTAAGTCCCCCAGCAGTCTAAAACTATAGCAGCATAACTAAGAGAGACAGGTTAAAGAGAGGAGCCTATCCAGGCCAAAACTCTCCCCAACCAGATCAACCAGATGGGAAGGGAGAGAGAGAGAGAGAGAGACAGAGAGAGAGAGAGAGAGAGAGACATCACCCCCCTGTCTACATCCATCCCTCTGTCTAGAGGAGGTGGATGAGAGAGAGAGATCCATCCCCCTGTCCAGAGGAGGTGGACGAGTGAGAGAGAGAGAGAGACAACAGTTATCTCTTTGCCTATAGCAGCGAAACTAACTATAAGCTTTGTCAAAGAGGAAAGTCTTAAGTCTACTCTTAAATGTGGAGACGGTGTCTGCCTCTCGAACCCAGACTGGAACCTGGTTCCTCAGGAGAGGAGCCTGATAGCTGAACGCTCTGGCCCCCATTCTACTTTTAGAGACTCTAGGAACCACAAGTAACCCTGCATTCTGGGAGCGTAGTGCTCTTGTAGGGCAGTAAGTGGGGGAGGGCGAGGTACAGGAGGAAACTTACGGCCTCCTCTATCGCCATGCTGAGGGACCTCATCTCCATGGGTCCCCAGACGGAGGAGGCCCCACCGCCACCTCAGCTCTCCCCTAATCACTTCCCACCA